>VDFB02279740.1:197411-208992 GCA_007258455.2 Sequoia sempervirens | reverse complement strand
AGGTGCTTCCAAAAAAGCTACATGGATGCTTGGAAACAATCTATCAAAGCATACTAATAAGCAATAGCATAGAAAAGGTAGCAAACTGTTTGAAAAAAAGCCTCAAAGAAATGTGGTCTCAATGGTGATGGAATGCCATGACAATCCATAGAAATTTGCTTGTCATGGCATTCGTCATGCCATTCCATCACCATGAAACCACATTTCTTTTAGGCATTTTTTCAAACAGTTCATTGCCTTGCCTATGCTACCACATTTTTCATACATGTCTACCAAAGCATTTTATCAAACAATTCACTACCTTGCTGCTATGGCTAAAAGCCTAAAAAAAGTACTTTTGAACAAGCTATGGATGCTTGGAAAAAATCCATTAAAGCATAATAGTAAGCAACAAGCTATGGTCTCATGGTTTTTTTTCATGCGAATATCAGCATGATTTTATTCACATTCTTTTATAGGTTATAAACACATTTTTTTTGGAAATTTTGTTGTTTGAAATGGGAAAAAATCGTTGACCAAAAGGTCAAATATTTTTTCAAAAAATCGGGGAAAAATTTGTCGAGCCTGCAGATTTTTTGTAGATTTCTACTTCTATGGTTTATACACTTCAATTGTGCAGCCACCCTTTGGTTCTTTGAAAGAAAAATCTTCCTATGTCATTGTTACACTGTAGAGGTGAGCTATATTTTGTATTATGGAGCTATATTAAGTTGCCACTCTGAGGACCAATGTAACAATGATACAAAATAATGTTTGAGACTACAAGAAGACATCAAAATGGCTAGTGTACTAAAAAAAATTCTTATGATTTACAAATAATGTTGATAACTCTACTCAGTTGGCTTCTTTTTTCAAAATCATACAAATTGAACCCTAGCATCAATAGAATTTGTATATCAAGCTACCACAATTCAAGTTTCAACAATGAATATTTATCATGCATGTTTTAAATGACATTCAAGTTTATGGTGGTTTTGTTGTATATATGATGATATGTGATATTCTAATCCTAATTCATGCTTCTAGGTTGCATAGATATATATTTTGTTTTTACATGTTTTTTGTACCAACGAACCTAGAACGAACTGAACCCCCCTCCAAAAAATTTTGGCCAAACCGGAAAACTGAACCCCCAAACATGAACCTCAAAACCTATTCCAGCACTCTTCATTTTTCCTACACAAACTTAATTGACCACCAAATTATGTTGCCCCTTGACTTTACCCATGTTTACTCCCTCAAACCTCTCTTTTTATTCAAAACCCTTATTTTCCCAACTACGGCATGTCATGCCATAACATACTTTTGACCTACCCTATCCTTGCAGAACTTTTGAACACATCAAACTCCACAATCTCACCCTATTTCCAACCTATTCTAACTTATTTTCAAGCAATTTCTTATTTTCACCTCTTCTAGCCTTACTTTTAAGGGGCCTCAATTTTGAATTTTCAACAGGGGAAGCATTGGTAATCTCTTCCAATTCCCTTACTAATTTTATTTTCTTATTCCTACTCCCTATCCTACTTACATCAGGCCCATATCACCGAGACACAGCCTGAACAATAGGTGGAATGGCCTATTTCAACATACTACACTCAAACCCTTAAGAGATCGATCTGGTTGAATGTAGCTCAGAGATATTCCACATGTTTAGGTGAGAAAGAGGACCATTCATAGCGTAAACATTCATATTCAGATGCGTTGGAACAGTCCATTTGGTCACACGAGTTGCAGAACGAAAGTTACACCACTTTGCAACTTTCCACTACTTCCATTTGACACTTTTTCCATCAACTGAAAATTAGACACCACAAGAAAACCACTCTGAGATAATGAAAACTGAGAGAGGTTATTGTAGAGGGGACAAAATGATCTCATAGGATCAAACGAGAAGTTTCTAAGCATCACAGTGTCTGAGTAACCTCATGCTGAAGTTTGCAGCCATTTTTTCCTTTGGACCCTTAAGGGATCGATCTGATTGAACATAGCTCAGAATGATTCCACGTGTTTGCGTGCAAAAGAGGACCATTCCTAGCTTAAAAATTCATATTCCAATGCATTGGAATAGTCAGTTTGGTCACATGAGTTGCAGAATGAAAGTTGCACCACTTTGCAACTTTCCATTTCTTGCATTTGACACTTTCCATCAACTGAAAACTAGACACCACGGGAAAACCACTCTGAGATAATGAAAATAGAGAGATTTTATTGTAGAGGGGCCCAAAATGATCCCATAGGATCAGATGAGAAGTTTCTAAGCATCACGGTGTCTGATTAACCTCATGCTCAAGTTTGCAGTCATTTTGCCCTTTGGACCCTTAAGGGATTGATCCGCTTGAACGTAGCTCGGAGCAATTCCGTGTGTTTGGGTGTGAAAGAGGACCATTCCTAGTGTAAAAATTCCTATTCAGGCTTGTTGGAACAATCTGTTTGGTCACACAAGTTATAGAATGAAAGTTGCACCACCTTGCAACTTTCCACTGCTTGCATTTGACACTTTTTCTATCAACTGAAAATTGGACACCATGGGAAAACCACTCTGAGATAATGAAAACTGAAAGAGGTTATTTTATAGGATCCCAACACAATCCCATAGGATCAAACAAGAAGTTTCTAAGCATCATGGTGTCCGAGTAACCTCATGCTCAAGTTTGCAGTCATTTTGCCCTTTGGACCCTTAAGGGATCAATCCGGTTGAACGTAGCTCAGAGAGATTCCACGTGTTTGGGTGTGAAAGAGGACCATGCCTAGTGTAAAATTTCCTATTCGGACATGTTGGAACAGTCCATTTGGTCACACGAGTTACAGAACGAAAATTGCACCACCTTGCAACTTTCCACTACTTGCATTTGACACTTTTTCCATCAACTAAAAATTGAACACCACGGGAAAACCACTCTGAGATAACAAAAACTGAGAGAGGTTATTGTAGAGGGGCCCAATTATTTCACATAAGATCAAACGATAAGTTTCTAAGCATCACGGTGTCCGAGTAACCTCATGTTGAATTTTGCAGTCATTTTTCCCTTTGGACCCTTAAGGGATCGATCTGATTGAACGTAGCTCAGAGCAATTCTGCGTGTTTGGGTGTGAAAGAGGACCATTCCTAGCGTAAAAATTCCTATTCAGATGCATTGGAATAATCCATTTGGTCACATGAGTTGCAGAACGAAAGTTACACCACCTTGCAACTTTCCACTGCTTGCATTTGACACTTTTTCCATCAACTAAAAATTGGACACCACGGGAAAACCACTCTGAGATAACAAAAATAGAGAGAGGTTATTTTAGAGGGGACCAATGCAATCCCATAGGATCAAACAAGAAGTTTCTAAGCGTCATGATGTCTGAGTAACCTCATGTTGAAGTTTGCAGTCATTTTTCCCTTTGGACCCTTAAGGGATCGATCTGGTTGAACATAGTTCGGAGTGATTCTGCATGTTTGGGTATGAAAGAGGACCATTCCTAGCATAAACATACCTATTCGAATGCGTTGGAAGAGTCTGTTTAGTCACACGAGTTGCAGAACGAAAGTTGCACCACTTTGCAACTTTCCACCACTTGCATTTGACACTTTTTTCCATCAACTAAAAACTGGAAACCACGAGAAAACCACTTTGAGATAAAAAAAAATACTGAGAGAGGTTATTGTAGATGGCCCCAACATGATCCCATAGGTTCAGACAGATATTCCCATAGGTTCAGACAAATATTTCTTAAGTGCCATGGTATCTGAGTAATACCTCGTCAAATATTGATACCCTTTTACACTTTGGGATTTGATGTTTCATTGAACTGTATGGTTCCGTAGAGGGTGATTGTGCTTTGTTTTCAATGGAATTTTGTGGGAAGTAGACTTAACTCCATTTTACTTTTGGTTTGGTTGGATTTCAAGTGATTTTGTGCATTTTAGAAGCCAATTACTGAGGGTCAGTTTGTATACCCTATTTTAAGGGTTTTGAGTGCATTAAAATGTCATATTAAGCCTTTCACCCACTATATGCTTCTATAACTCGATGGAAAGGCTTATTTATGGTTATAAAACATGTGTGCATAGTTTTGTGCACAAGGGAGGTGAATAGAGGGTTTTTAGGTGATGCCCAAGATGTTAAATGGTGCATTTTTTAGTGGAAAGCGGTGGTTTACTGTTAGGGTTTGAGGAAATATTTGGGGGCAGCAATATCTCTTGAACTTTTAAGCTTGTGCAAACCTTTTTGAATGTTTTTTAGGCTTTGGTTGGCTGTGGGAAGTTTCGAGTATGGGTTTTCAACAAACCCTTGCCTAACTTATAGCCTCCAAATCTCATCAAATGGACTTATCTTTTAGAGAAGGTTATCCAACAGCCAACCAAACATCAATAAAGCTTTAACATAGACCCTAATATAAATTCCCAAGAGATCATACCATTTTTCTTTGTACCATCATTGAGATCCAATAGACCACCTTGCATAAAGGCTACTAAATTAGCCCTATTTACAAAGAGACGACCTTTTAAACACTAGATCTTCACTCAAACTCCTAAAACAGCAATATGTTATGTGTCAAAACCTCCAATTCCATGATTTGTTTCTAGGTCCAAGACCTCTACACCCCTAATACACCAAACCCTTTATTTCAAGCAAAATACTTGGGGTTTTAATGAAACTCCTATCTCCCACACCTGCCATACCCAAAAAAAGCACCAAACACACTTACCAGACCTTGCACATGGTGAATAATACATTACATGGACAGTCCTTCCCACATTTTTTCAAAACACCACTTGAAACCCTCATTTTCATCATGAAAATACCCTGTTGCAGCCCTAGAACATCATCCCAAACACCCAACCTTGCCTCCACAACATTATAATTAGGTTAGGCATGTATTTTACAAGTTAGAGGACCCATTCCACAAGTTACAGTATGCACAAAAAGTGGAATGGTTCGAATTACATCATGAAACCCTTCAATCCAAAACACTGTGAAAGTAGGTAGCAGCAGTAAAAACAAGATAACCTTCTTGCCCCTCCTAAAGTTTGGACCACATCCATTACCTCCACATAAAGCTCGACATCCTTGGTCTTCTTGGTTCCAATGCCTTGATATGGTTATGCAAATGAAAATAAAGCAAAGTAATCATCTCCTTCTTTGATGGCTGGAAGAATGCATGCTTAATGTTTTGATACATGATATCAACTCCCTCTTTTGCTCTCATGGTTGAATATTGAAATCCAGTATGGTGGGCCTCCATAGTTCTAGTAATCTTTATTCCTCTTCCACCAAATGCTGGCATGATCCAAATGTCTACCAACCTAATTGGCTTTTTTTTTTAAAGCTGAAGTTTCTCCTGAGTCACCAATGTAGCTCTCTTTTCCTTTTCAAACTCTTTCATTGCTACAAATCATCTCTTGGATTCAATCATTTGTACCACATGGTTGATGTGCTTTGAATCCTTGAATCTAAAGGAAATTTCCTTTACATAAATACTACTAGGTAATTTCAATGTTGCCACTATAGTTGGTATTAAAGTCGGTACCTACAACATGAAGAGTAATTCTCATTCCTCTTCTACATTAGAGGGTTCATATCCTTGATCTGACTCTTCTGAATTATCAGAATCAAAATCACTAGAAGAGGCTTTGAAAGTAAATCCATGCAAACCAAGCTCTCTAAATGGTATATCAAACTCTAGTTCAAAATCTTTTAGATAAGGATGCTCCCATAGCTCTCGTACTTGCTTAACAAATCCTTGAAACTCTATATTGATTTTATTTTTCCTATCCCTCTCTTGTTCTTCCTCAATTTCATCAAGATCATTGATGCAATTGGGGGAGGTCTTGCAACACAACTAATCAAAAATTCAACAACCAACTAAGTATTAGATCATCAAGTTCTCCATTTCGCTCTTTCTCAACCAAATCACACTATTCCCTTGTAGCATAGGAAACCCACTAAATCGGGTACAAATTCTCAACCACACACTTCCAGTTCACAACCTAACTCAATTCAGGGACCCATTATTGATATTTTTAGCATATCAACATAGCTCCATAAGTTTCTTTGTAACAACTCCTTGAAAACTTGAAATTTCACTCTTTTAGGCCTCAATTAGGCCACTTTTACAAAGGGTCTATACTCTAAACTTATCCAAACCTTACCAAATCTTGGGGAAGAAATTATAAGGTTTCAAAACTTCAAAATCCACAATTAGATCTTAGTTATACCATCACACAATGGGTAAACCACAAAACCCTCTATTGTGGCCTAAACCCTAGGGGTTTATTGAAAATGATACTTCCAAAGCTAACCACAACCTAAAAAAATTACTCAAAAATTTTTTTGATACCCTACACAAGCTCAAACAATCATAAAATAATACTTCCCTACACAAAAACACAAATTGACTCTTCAAAACCACCATTTTTCTTAAAGAAAACTCACTTTTATACACATGGGTTTCACACCCATCTCACTTTCAGACCTCCCCAACACTAACACATCATTCCCACACCTTAATAATGTTATTGAAGACCCATTCCTCAAGTTACAAAGGCTACAGAAAGAGGAATGGGTCAAAAATCCATTTTTATTGACTCAAAACCTTCAAATGTACAAGTTCAGGCTAGTTTTAGTAAATTGATGATAAAATGCACAAAACGTTATGGAAAACCTTATAAATGGATTCAAAAGAAATTTAAATCCATATAATATGTAAATATCAACAAATCTGGATCAAATAATTGAAATACAGGCCGTACAATCTGCTGCTATAGCTGAAAATACAGAAAATTCTAAAAAAAATTGAGTTTTTTATTATTTTTGCTTCTTCAAATCACAAAATCCAACCTTCAATTCGATTTATGCATGTTTTTAAACTCTTTCCCACCAATTAAAAATGGATTCACCTTCCTAACTAACCTTTGAACTGGTTTGACTCTTCACATTCCCTCCATAATGCAAATTTTGCAATTTTACAACGTTTGAGTTTGCAAATTTTGCACAATTTTGCAATTTTTAAACATTTTGCACTTTTTGAAAAAACCAACCTCATAAACACCTTATACAGATCAAATATGACTAAATACATAATAGAATGGTCTCATAGACCTTATTTTAATACAAAACTCAAAATCCTATATTCTACTCCTTATTTGCCTTGATGAACAAAACCTACTGAATGGTGTTCCTGTACCAATCATACATTGACCTTCTTGCCCCTCCTAAAGTTTGGACCACATCCATTACCTCGACATAAAACTCAACATTCTTGGTCTTCTTGGTTCCCATGCCTTGATATGGTTATGCAAATGAAAATAAAGCAAAGTAATCATCTCCTTCTCCGCTGGCTAGAAGAATGCATGCTTAATGTTTTGATACATGATATTAGCTCTCTCATCTACTCTCATGGTTGAATACCAAAATCTAGTATTGTGGGCCTCTAGAGTTCCAGTCATCTTTCTTCCTCTTCCACCAAATTTTGGCCCGATCCACACATCTTCCAGCCTAATTGACTTTGTTTTTGAAAGCTGAAGTTTCTCCTGAGTCACCAATATAGCTCTCTCTGCCTTTTCAGACTCTTTCATTGCTATAGATCATCTCTGGGATTTAATCATTTGTACCACATGGTTTATGTGCTTTGAATCCTTGCATCTAAAGGAAATTTCCTCAACATAAATACTGCTAGGGAATTTCAATGTTGCCATTGTAGTTGGTATTAAAGCTGGTACTTGCAACATTGAAAATTATCCTTATATAAGAATTCCCTCCATCTTGTTGGCTTGTAACACTCTTGATGGTGGCTACATGAAATCCGATTCTGATTCCTCTTCTACATTAGAGGGAACTCATATATCCTTGTTTTGACTCTTCTGAATTATCAGAATCAGAATCACTAGCTTCCATATTCAAAAATTCCCAACCACCATCTTCAATAAATTGGCCACCAGTTCAAGTTCATTATGCTTTCATAATACTTTATATACATGGAGTTCATCCATTCCTTCATTCCATCAACTGAAGATTGAGGAATGTTGTCAATGCGGAGTACATCCCGCTTGAAGTCTTTCAAAATAAAAGCCATATCAAATGCCTTTTTCCCAAGTCATACTCTCTCAAGGTTAACAATCTCAATCTTGAACTAATAGTGATTACTACGAAAGGTAATTCCACCAACTCTATCAAACAGTTTACTGTAGGAACAATAAAAGTAGAGGATTTGAAAGGAACTCCATGAAAACCAAGCTCTCTAAATGGTATATCAAAATCTTAGACCTCATTCTTGCACATTTACAACCAAATTCAAAGATTTGCCTTCAAAAGGCTATAAATTCAAATATTGACAATTTTGTAGCAAGAATGCATTTTTTGCACATTTGACCATGGAGACTAAAAAACTCACCCTAATACACCTTAAATGGTCTTGATTGATCTTATTTAGCATAAATAAACACAAAATAACTTAATATAATCTATTGACCACCTATCAACCTTCAAAAAGTGAAATTTTGTAACTAGGAGACTAGGTGCTCCTGCATGAAAAATTACATTGTGTCTGGGCCTTCAAGAGGCTTTAAATCTAGCCTTTACAAATGATTTTACATCTTTCCAATCATGCCTAACTATTTAGATTGTAACTAACATGACTTATTACATTATAAATCAATTGACCATGTAATATGACCTTATTCAATTGACAATTTACTCAAAACACAATTTACTAACTTAAAATAATTCCATGAACCAAATTTGTTCAATAACCTTGGTGCCCCTCTTTCAAATGTTATTTTTTTCCTTTTAACAGTTAGTTTTTTCCTTTTAAAAATTTGTTTCTTCGGCATGACGAATAATTTTACCTATGCAAATAGTGTTAAGTCAAGTCAAATTAACTAATAGTGAAAGGTTGTAAAAGTCTATTAAAGAGGGAGACCAATGGTCACCTCTTTCAAATGTTAGTTTTCAAAGTTGAAGTGGTTTGTTTTAAGAAGGAAAATTTATAAAATTCCATGATAAACTTGAATGGAGGATGATCCTTGGATTGGGTATCAAACCAAATGAGGAAATGTTGAGTTTTCCTTAACAAAATTGAGCTTTTGGTGACTGAAATTGATTTTTTGAGTTTGGAATCATTATTTAATGTTAGATTGAGCATGAGCAAGGTATTTTAGGCTTGTTTCAACAGTTGTCAAGTTTTGGAGTGTTTGGCAAGTGCTACTTTCAATAAAACATAGGGTTTATAAGCCTAGGGAGAGGGTTTTATGGTTTGGGTGGTAAATGATTGAATCTCTACAATCTAATGCTATAATTTGAAGTTTTGATAGATATAAAGTGCTGCCCCAAGGTTTCAGGAGAATTGGAAAAGTTTTGAAGGTGGTCCCTTTGTAAAAGTGGGCTAATTTGGGCCCTTAAAAGAGTAGAAAACCTGATAATTTGTGCATTTTGGTACAAAACAAGCATTGGTGATTGTTGGATATGTTGAAAGGCTCTGTAATGGGTAAAATAAAGGTTTCTAAATGGTCCTAGGTCTGTAGAACAACAAATTTTCATAATGAAGCTTATTAAGCAAACCATTGCTAATACTAGTACTTTTAGGCTTAATGAAGGTTTGGTGGTTCAAGGGTGGTTATGGGCATTGAAGGAAGTTGGGACTCTTGATTTGAAAATGTATAAAAAAATCATACAAGCCTGAATAAAGTGCTCAATGAATTGCTTTTGAGGATTTGGTGCTCTACTCAACGCCTAAACTGTGGAGTTTCAAGTATTTTTTCTATGTTTTCAATTTATTTTTCTTGTGTATGGCCCAGTACAGGCCTCCCATGATTAGAAATTCATAAATCACTGTGGTGGAAGGTCTTAACTTGTACTTCAATCTATTTTGAGACTCCTTTGGTTGTTTTGATGAAAGAAAAACTCCATTCTTCCTGATCAACCTATACAGACCAGCAGGATATGATTTTTACTTTAATTTAAAGATGGAGCCTTTCCTCCTACTGTGGTGACCTGTGATTCAGAGGAAAGTCCTGTAATATGTTGTTTTCAAGTTTTCATGTTTCTTTTAATAGTGGTAAGGCATTTATAGGGCTGGTGATGTTATATTAGGCTAAGAGTGTGAGTTTTTGGCATGAAAAGGAGGAACCAAAGTGGTGTTTTTGAGATCTAATGAGGCTAAAGGCTTAGTGAAGGTTTATTTTGTTTTTGCAGACCCTGAAAAACTTGTTTGATGCTTTGGTGAGGCTTGGAAGGCCTTGGAGTTGTGAAATATAGAAAACCCTAGATATTTATGAGCAAATTGAGGGTTTTTGTATTGGAAACCTATTTGAGCATGCAAGGTCCTAAAACCTGGAAAATATTTTGTTTTGAGACCTAAGTAAAGACTATTTTTGGATTTGGGGGTCTGCTAAGAAGTGAGAAGGTTGTGTGGGGAATTATACCCGATTGAGTGACTTTGATATGCTACAACCTGAACAATGTGAATTTTTTGAAAGAAGAGGTCCTCATGAAATTGTAAATTGAAAATTTGTTTGTAGATTGGAGTTGTGTGTTTGTGTGTTGAAGGCCTCCCTCGACTGCATTAGGAGTATATTCCAATTTTTAGAGACATGTATGGAAAAGTCAGTAGCATAGACAAGGCAATCAGCTAGTTTGTATAACTGTTTGACAAAATGCCTCAATGAAAGCTTTGGAAGCATACACAAAGAAAGTCAATTGTTAAATTTAACAAAATGCCTCAAAGAGATGTGGTTTAAAAATGTAATATGACAGTGTATAGAATTGTGTAATTTAAAATGTCCATTGACAACCTAAGGTTGTAACATGACAAACAAACAATTTTATCAACATGGAATAAGCAAAATAACAAAAATGAAAGCAAGCCATAATAGAATGAAAGAAAATGTACAAAGACTTCACATACCTAAAAATCCAAAGTTTCAAATGGAGGAGTTCTACCCAATTATGTAGCCTTTGTTTCTTCTTTCCTCAAACTCCTCAAAAATTTGACTTTTTCAAAAGCTTGTTCCCCTCCAAACTTCAATTGTATATTAGTTATCATTGTAATTCAAACTTGAATTGATATTATATGCCTTTCAACGTGAAAACTTTGCTATTTCATGCAAAGGTGATGGAAATATCATGAAAAAGGTGGTGAAATCTAAAAATCATGCATGCACACTTCACTCAATCACCAAAGAGCTATTTTTTGTTGAAGCACGCGTAGAACCAGGAGAATATGTAGAATGTAGTCCGACATCACGGGTATATTGTGTTTTTTTACCATTTTTAGTGCAATACAAAATGTGCTTGCATTATAACCTCTACTTATTCATAACACACTCGCATTATAATAAAGTTGGTTTTTTTTAAGATTTATAAGGTAGATTTATAGGGTAGAGGGGAGAGAGGTAGAGGGAGTGAGTGAGAGAGAGAGAGATACCTAAGAGAGGGAGAGACGAGAGAGAGGGAGAGAGAGGAAGAGAGTGGGAGAGAGATAGAGGGGGGAAGGGCCAAGGGTAGAGGATTTAAGGGCTTAGGGTTTAAGGGTTAAGAGTTTAAGGTTTACGATTAAGAGTCGAGGGGAGAGAGAAAGAGGGAGTGACTAAGAG
>VDFB02279740.1:131561-197311 GCA_007258455.2 Sequoia sempervirens | reverse complement strand
TGAGCTAGTGTTAGTTGCCTTTACTGCTTTCTGGTTAAAAGCACACATCAGTTTTAATTCATCGAAGATCATAAGAGGGAGCTGTACCTCGATAAAATTCAGAGAAAAGCCACAAATGCAATTGTGGACTTTTCAGAGCTGTTAGCGGATTTAAATCTATGCCAAATCTGGGTTTAGAGTCATTACTTGATTTATCTAACAAGGGTTATTTCATTCGCTAACACATATATTTCCATAGGAGCGAAATATTCTGAAGGTTTAAACAATATAAAATCCCAGAAATTTTTTTCTGTATGCTTCCCGAGGACAGCTAATATGCATTTCGATGAGGTGAAAACATAAGCCCCTGCCTATAGGTAGGGATTGATAATCTCATCGACACCTATGTATCATTATGTATTACATTGCGATCCTACTTGTATTATATGCCAATATCAATGATATTATGATATCAAGACCTAATATTCATTGATTTTAGGTGTTGCTGTTAAGTACAATGATTACGTAAAATTCACAAAATTATGCAATATGATCCATATCGATATATGAGGAATCATACAATATTCTTATTGCTACCCTTCCTTAAGACCATTGCTTGGTACATCCATAAGACCACAAATGAGTCATGTTGCAAACATTCAAATACCTTTGTTAGTAATTGACAACATTAGGTGAGTATATATTATATATTCTAAACAATTTTGAGAGCAATCATGTAGATAGATACACAGAGTCAGACATTTAAGTTTGATGAAATGCTTAAAAAATGTGAGGTGTGCATAAGCCCAAGGACTATATGATAAAATAATTTGAATGAAACAATTTCTAGGGATACCTATGTTCATAGGATACATTTAAGGCGGGTTTGATGAAAAGACCTTAGAAACATTTAAGCAATGCAACTGATAGGAGAAAGGTTTTGACAATACTGACGACCTCTTTAATAGCAATACCCACAACTAGAGATCAACCTAAATTATTATCTTTAGCAGTGGGAGTGGATAACTCAGAATTCAATACTATTTTATGAGAGGAATTGTGAAGAGTATACTTAGCTCTAAGAACATCCTTGAAGATATTTCTGATTTAGGTGCTGAAATCTGTCCTACCGTCTCTGCATTCAGCAACATCCAAATGTATCCTACTTGTTTCCAACTCGGTGAGACACCTTAACGGCAACAATGATGGTCCTCCCAACTCCCCCATTGATTTTTCCCTTTTTTGCACTTGCTGATTGCATTGCACTTATATGTAATGCCCCCTCACAACGGCCATCCAATATTAATAATCTCTTCCTGTCCATCCTTTGTACCTTCTTCCATTACAAATTAATTTAGTAAATGTTATCTGTATCATCCATGCCTAGGCAAGCTCTTTTGTCACCACCAAACTTTTTCACATCACTTTAATATTCATTAATGTATTTGCTGCCCTCTTGTCATGCTTTGTCTTGGCATTCTTATTATGCTCAAATTCTCAATGTGAAGGGTGCAGATTTATTTCAAAGAGCATGGAGTGCAATTAAGACTTGCCAACAATGGAGATGTGACAAAAATGCCATAGTCTAATTGAGATTTTGGACAAACTATGGCATTGTTAAAATTTGTTTTGCATAGAATGTACTATTTTACTCAATTTCAAGAGGAATTCATGTCAAGTTCCTATCCATAGAGGCTGCCTAGGACTTTCTCCTTTTTTCATTAAGGGTTCGAGTTTCAAACCTTTTGAAGTGCACTATATTTTTTGATCCTCTTTCCTCATCATTGTTTAGGAGCTTGTAAGATGATGGTGGTATTGAGGTTGGGAAAAATTATGCTGAACGGGAAATTCTTTGCATTTCACACTGTCACATCCTTGTAGAAGACCATCATGTGGATGTCGTGTGGTCAATGAAACAATAATTTTTTTTTGAAATAAAATAAAATCAAGTAGAAATAATATAAAAAGAAAAGTAAAAAGAAACAATATAAAATAAATAAATAAACATAAATGAAACACTAGAAACAAAACCAAAGGGAAGGAAATATGAAAACATTTTTTTTCTAAGTTGTGAAGAACCCAAAAGGCGAGAAGAGGGCAGTTTTCTTCCTAGACACACAGGAGACAACTCGCAGTTAAGAAGAGATGGGGCATAGAGAAAATACAGTCACACCATTAATGTAGCATGACATCCCTGCTCATGGAAGGCACAACCTTGATTGGAAGCATAGAAAACAAGGCGCTAGGCAGCTATTAAGAGCCTCACGACCCTTGATTGGAGACACACACGCTGTTGGGAGAAAAATGTGAGAAATAAAGGCGTGAGGAGGGGTTAAATGGTGTGGAAGAAAGGGCAGGGAGGAACTAGAAATTCATGGCTCATTTTGGCAGTCGGTTCTCACAATGGTATGGTGCAAGAGCAGCATGGGAGAGTTATTCGTGATGGATGCCATGGAGATTTAAATTGTTCAACTGAGATAGGAAAAACTCTAACTATTCCCAAGCCATGGAATAAGCAAGGAAGGAAGTAGAAGAGGAGGAAGGGCGTGAGAATTGCAGATTTGAGGGTGATTGAAGATCATACCAGGGTAGCACAAAAAGTTGCACATTAAGCTACCTATCACTGCTATATGTCTGCTATCATAGTTAAAATATAATGCTATTTGCTGGATGAAACATAGGCGCTGTGTTTGCATTTAATAATCTTTATCCATTTCTGTAGTTGACATTTCCAAGCTGGTTGTGGAACGTGTAGGTGAAAGTTTAACCAAGAATTGCGAAGGGAGAATACTAGATTACAGTTTAGATCATAGCAGCAAAACTAGTTTGGGGAAAAATTCAGCAAACCAAAAGTATAAGTTTTTTTAAAAAATCAGAAAAAAATTGAGAAAAAATGGGAAAACAATCAAATTAAAAACAAAAAAGCATAAAGAGACAAAAACTAGTCTTTTTTGAAATTTAAGGGCATTTCCATAGCATAGAGATATAGAGAGAAAATAATATAGATAGTTTAATCCATTAATTGTAGAAAATAGGATTTTGTTCTTTATATTCTTATCGTTGGTTACACTGCATTGCACAAAGCATACTTCATAGTGCATAAATAATAACTAGATGGTTACAGTTGGCAAAATTTCAATTACAATATAGTTTGTACAAAGTCAACCTATAAACTAAGTACAAAGTTCTAAAAAATCAAATGTAGCCAATTACTCTTGTGACTACAAATAGAGCTATGCCAGAGGGCTACAAGACCTGATGATGAAGCTCTTGGTTTAGAGCCTCTCCTAAGTCGTTCAACCTCATGACTATCCAAGTTGGCCTCTAGGATCTCAAAATCTCCAGGCTCAAGAAATTCAATAAAAAGATAGTTTTCCTTTGCTCATTAGACATACATAAATTACAAAATGGGAATCAACTAGTTCATATTTGTGATTTAACAGTACTTGCAATTTCTAGAATAGTGTCAAAGAAACTATATGAAGAGTGTTAAAGGAAAATTTGAAATTATATGACAAAGGAAGCAATTGCAAAGTTTAACTTAATAGGTTTTGAATCAAATAGCTCAAGATAGAGTAATATAATTGAAACAAATCTTACATCTCAAAAGACTATAAATGATATTGAAATGTTCTTATTCATAACTATTTTAGTTGATTTTTAAACAGTAAAGGGAGTGTTAAATATTTTCCATTAGATAATAAAGACCTGCTAGAACAAAAGAAGAGAGCAACTATTTGGGCCACAGTTTTAGCTATTATTATTCAAGTAAGTTTTCCTTGATTTTTTGCATATAAGTGGATGGAGATAAAAACATTGATGGACTTTGAGTTGAGAATTTGAGAGATTATAGGTACAAGTTTCAATGAAAAATCAAAGCACGAGGAATGTTCCCTTTCATGGGACAGTTGTTGCTGAAATCTATATGGATCGTTAAAGAGAAAATATAAAAGGCTTGCTTCGAGAGGGATTAAGATAAGCCCACAAGACTAGGGCATGAATTCTCTCAAGGCATGTATTAGTTTCCTTGATACCTATTTAACATGCATGGAATGCTACACTATATATGTTGAAAGCATTCATGTATTGCTATTGTACTCCTTGTAGGCCTTCTGGACCTCTATGTATATGACGATCCAGTACTCCTCTTATGCCTTTTGAACCTCCATGTATATGATGATCATAAATGGAATGTAGTTCCCTAACAAGTGTAGGGCATGCATTTAAGCAGTGAGTCTCACCAATTAACAAAGCATTAAGCCTACAAAATATATAGGAAATTTAAATATAATCAAAACAATCCTTCATTTTGATATAAGATGTTGCTACAGTTCAATTTTTTCAACACCACAAGCTAATTTTTATCTGTTTGATAGGAACTGTTTTGCTTCCAGTTCCACAATGTCTATATACTGATATATATACTTTTGCTTCCCACTGATTATACAATTGTCACTACCTTACCCACTTGTCATTAAAACTTGATAGCTAGTGTCAAATTGAAGCTTCAAATTATCACACTTTGTTAGCATTTGAAAAGAAAATTTGTCCCAACCTAACCTTTATAATCTAAACAACCACCTTGGTATTATTGCTGACAATTGAAATTCTTTTGAATAGTTAGGATCACAAGGATTCCAATAGAACAATCCTCTTTAGGGTGAATTTAGGCCAGTAGAGTTTCTTTTCAGTTTAGTCTGACTTCCTATATTTACTTTTGGCAAGTACTCTTATAAGGTTTAGATATGTTGAAAAAATCAGATAGAAGCCTTAGTATTTATGATATTGTCTACTATTTCCCACTAAATTGTGTCTTTGGATTTATATACATGTAAAGAATTACTACGAGCCTAAGGAAAATGACGGTAGTGTAGAATATAGAGAAAAAAACACATCTGTTAACTATTGCATGTTAAGGTCCTTAACATCAAATGTAGAAGCATACCAAAGAATGTGTATCTATTTTAATGTTCCTAACATCTATTAGAAATATACGTCTATTCAAGGTTGCCTACTTGCGATGTGCCTTAGCAAACTAATGAAATCTAGTGAACCTTTGATGGTGAACCACATCCTGATAGCCAACACTCAGTTTTGTGCTAAAAATCAATGAAAAACTCAATTAAATAGCAATTTCGTATGGTTAGGATTTCACAATGAGTTGGTTGGGTGATTTTTTTGTGATTTTTATGCGATTTTTCTCAATTTAAACCCTTAAAATCATTGAACATCATTGAAAATCGTTGCTGATTAAATCACGATTTTTAGGGGAAAAATCATTTTGGTTGGAGATTTTCTAAAATCGTGATTTTTGAGGATTTATGCTTCTATGGTTTAGATAATAAAATTTAAGTCTTTTCCCAAAATAAAATTATCTATTAGCCATTGCAAGTAGAAGAATAGTTGGTGATTGTTAAAGTAATGAAATAATTGTCTTTCTCCACACGTATGGTAAATTTATGTACAAAATATGGAAGCTTAGACTAGGCACATTAGTTCTTTGACAAAATGCCTCCAAGAAATGTGACCTTACATAGTGCCAAGAGGGCAGGGTATCTTCAAAATGGATTGTTGAAAAGGCCTTAGAAACTTTTAATTAAATGAAAACCAGCCTCCTACTTGCTTGTGCTCAAACTAGAGCTTGAGAAGAGGGTACCTAAGTCGCTGGGTACTTCTATTTACCCACCGTACCCGGGTGGGTTCAGTCTGGGCTCGGGTACGTGGTGGGTACGGCCTTGGGTACACCCAAGATTCCGCTCGAGCACCCCAAGATCCTTCAATGTGAGTTTTTTGATTTATATTCACGACAAACTCTCCAAAGTTTCACTGTCCAAGGAAAAGAGCCAATAGTTGCAGTTGGAAGGACTGGTAGGTTCAACTTCTTTTGTTGTTTATCTAAATGCACTGTTACAAGAGTTGCATGTGGGCAATCAGAGCCCTTGAGAGTCTCATTGTTCACTCTTGGAGGCATCTTCCTCAAAGATATAGCAGTTGCATTAGCAACAAAGTATGCCTGATTTCTTTGGTCATCCAATGCTTAGCCAAAGAAACTACTTCAAATA
This sequence comes from Sequoia sempervirens, assembly GCA_007258455.2. Classification (NCBI taxonomy): domain Eukaryota; kingdom Viridiplantae; phylum Streptophyta; class Pinopsida; order Cupressales; family Cupressaceae; genus Sequoia; species Sequoia sempervirens. The sequence goes on along the minus strand of VDFB02279740.1, from coordinate 191,270 downwards.
CTTTTGTACAACAAATTCAAGCCAGGATTTGATCTCATTATCTAGTTTTATCTCATTCACTAAATCTACTATCGTATGAAGAAGAGAGCATGAAGTAGAGACTACTACTTTTCCTTTACCGATTACAGTTTCCATATTCTTCAAAATGGTAGATCCATCCTGCCAAATCTCTTGCCTAGATATTCCACCAGTCAACAATTCCAACAAACATATATTTATCACTTGGAAAGCCATAAGTTTTGACATGGCTGAGTGTTTTTATTCCATGTACTAGATCCAAATTATGTTTATGTCTTATGAGTATCATTGTTCTTATAATTAAATTAATATATATTTCCGTACCCGTACCCATGGAAATCAAGATTGCTGTACCGCCGTACCCGTATGTGAACCCATACCAGAACCGGCAACTTAGGAGGGTACAGATACATAGCCAAACACGACTAAAAAGGGATTTTTGTCAGATTTAAATGACAAGAGCCACTTCCTATCACCATAGCCTTTGCAAAACTATGCACAAAATTTAATAAATAAGAAATTATTCATGATTTTTCTCTTGAATGATTTCAAACTATGATATTTAGTATTTACCCAACATTTTGTCAAATACTTGTCATGCCTCTGTTTTAGGTGTATGCACAATGCAAAATTTGAATAAGACATTTTGATTAACATTTAATTTTGAATTATCCACTCTTGTAGCTAGACAATAATTAGTCTAGATTGACCTCTGTTTATGGATATTGCTGTTAAAGAAATTGAAGGCGTTGACAAAAGAGTTATGGCTGTAGCAAGCAGCAGTTACTGTAAGATTTTTGGTATAGTTAAAGGTTTTTAAAATGATAGGATCACTTTGGTAGCCTAATGGTTGAAAGAGTGGTAGATTGAGACATGATAATCATACTTAACATGGAGATAGGTAGTTTATGACTGGCATAAGTATGATGTTGTCTTTGAATGTGTAGACTGTATGGAATCTTGGCTGCTGCCCTAAACATCAGGTATCAGAATAAACTGCTCTCATGTAGTGATTAATATTTTTAAATTTTCAATTCCTTTCTGGGTTTTATTTTGCTCTTTCTTAGCTTTCCAAAACATTTTAAATTTTTGAATTCCCGGGAGGAGTGAGGACGTTTTGACAATATTATGACAGCCTGGTAGTTATGTTTAAACTGCTAAATTGTCTCAGTGAATAGATAAAGTTTTATACTTTATTAAACTATTATGAATCTATTGAATAGTGATGTTTGGCTAACTTGAGTTTTAGCTTGGAAAAAGGTGTGCAAACTTTAGGTGTTTAAGATGAACTCTAACCGATCGTGGTCGGGTTTTGTTAACTACAGTGTAGAGAGTTGAAGATACCTACCTCCCTTTAAGGGCTTCCTTGGTAAACTCAAATGGAGTTAGTATAATCTCCATAAGGCATGATCTTTGCAATAATGTTAAGTAGAAACAAAAACTGCTTCGTCTCCATATCTTGTGTATTAAGGTTGATAATCTTTGTGTTATGAATAGACTTGTTGTCCATCATTATCTTGTGCAATAAGAGAAAGCGATCATGTTGACCATATCCTTGATATGAATAATATGCAAAAAATGTCATTGATGCAATCTAGATTTTAGGATTATGAAGATAGATTGGGATGGAAAGGAGATTATTTATGTCATTAATAAAAAAATGCTATTAGTATCCTACCTTGTATTATATTACTAATAAGGTTCAAACAGATAGTGTAAAGTTGCTTTAAGGTCCTCAATAGAAGGCTTGTATCAAATATATTCATATGGAAAGTTTTTGAGGAGATATGATAACACTTATTTAGATATCTCCTACTAGTTTGGGCATAATTCTATGTTTGATTTCCCCCCCATATCTATTGAGTATATCACGTAGAATATGCTAGAATTATTAGTGGCCTAGGTTAATTGTGAGATCCTTGATTGACTTCATAAATGAAATCTTCTTTAGATATCTCGGGTGTGATGGGAGTATTACTCATGGCTACGACAAAGATATACCTATGTTGTAAGACATACAAGGTTACATGTACTTCCTCTATGAATTGTTGATATCAATAACCAAGCTATAAGATAATGGTTAAAGTATGTCATTGCAAACAAAGAGAATTTTTTTTGTTAAGTAATCAATGTAACCTCTGTGTCAAGGAGATGAACCTATATGATATTTTAGGATGTTCATGTTGAATTAGAAACATTAAAGGCGGTGAGGTTTAATTTGAGATCTAAACATCCTTGGATTGAAGTGGCATGGTAAAGGTTGGTAAATTGGGAACAGGGTTGGCTTCCCTTGCATATTGTTAGGCACTATTAATTATTACATTGCATGATCTTAAACCCTTGTATTATTTTCTTTCTATAATATTCATTCTACTTCAGCCCTCCTTGAGTAATGATACTTGAGTGGTTATGAAATATTGGGTACGAGAACCCAGGTGTATGATCCTTGAGAGAAACCTTGTTAGGAGAACTACGTGTGACTTTGATCTCGTTTGGAAACGGGTACATTGGCTGTCCTTGGGCGAAGGATGCCCCTGTGACCTCAAGTCCATAGGGGGAGGGTTTAGGGGGATAACTCCAAGGTTTTGGGGTTGTTCCTAACTTGTTGACCTTTCCCTCTTTAGTAGGCTTCAGTTTGAGGCTAAAATGAGTATTAGATGGTTATGAGTGAGTTAAGGACACCTAATAACTTGTATTTAATACATAATATGCTTTTGAATAGTCGGTATTTGTTGAGTAGAGGCCATCTTGTGTTGGTTCAATGTGACTCTTATTTGTTTGTGAAATTCAACTCCAGACCTAGAGGACTATATGCATAGGCTCTTGAATTAGTTGATTGTGATATACTCCAATACTTGTGAATCTTGTTGTGTAAGTTTCGGGCTAGAGATGACCCGAGTGTGAACCTCCAGGATATTTGAGCAGTGACATACAATCATTGGATTGTGCCAATGATCGATGCTTGGGCTACTATTAGGGATTAGCCAACATTCACCTGGTTCGTGAAGGTGAAGGTTGCTTAGAGCTACCTTGGTTATGGTACAATAATGGTTGCACAATTATTTACCCTATCGTGTGGGTAACGGTAACCAAAGCTAACTGTTGTATTGAGAGGGTTCATTGGCAGTCACTTATAGCATGGGGATGACCGATGCCAAGTGTTAACCGGGTTGTGGAGAAGATAGTTGACAGCATCACTAAGGTCATAAGGTGGTATTTGTCAGAAGCTACTTCTTCTTGGTTGGACAGACTTGTCACTGTTGGCCTATATGCGATTGAAGTTGGAATCCATCGGGCTATGGTAGGTTTAGTACTTGTGGAAATCTTTATGTTGAGGATAAACCCCCTATGTAGTATGGGATACACCAAATCTTCTTCCTAGTTGCCTGATGGTGCAGAAGATTGGGAGAAAGGATGGACCCATAGTGTAGTGTGCAATGCATCAACATTCCTTTCTATCTGTGATGCAATATTTACAGGTGTTAGTTAGCCATCATGGATGTGTTAGTCATTCACCGTGCATTTGATAGTCACTCGTTGTGCCAATGGCCTCAATTTTTGTGCATATTGTTATTGATGCCCTTGTTAGTGAGGACATCAAGTAGCATGGGCTTTTGAATTGTCATCACAGATGGCGGTGGATTGGGAAAAGGATAGGATCCACAGTGCAATAAGGGATGCATCGAGATTCCTTTTCCAAGTGAGATTTGCTTACATGCTTATGTGATTGTGAATTAGGTAGTGGGTTGAAGCATGTACTAGGTTGCATCCATTTCCACTTTACTAGTTGTTCTTTATGTAAACATGTGATGTATGTGTAGATTCTTCACACTGGATATCTACAATGTATGCTTGAGCTAGTCATTGTTGTACTCATGATGTACATATGAGCTAGGATCCATTGTACTTGTGATGTGCATATGAGTCCATCACTATTGTACTTGTGATGTGCGTTGAGCTGGTCATTGTTGCATTGTGATGTGCATATGAACTAATCATTGTTGTACTTGTGATGTTTATGAGCTAGTCATCTTGTGTAGGTGTGATGTATGCTTGAGACAATCATCATGTATAATCTTGGGATTATGGTATGATATGTCCCTTGTGTATTTATGTATGTGCATTAAGGATTGGTAATGTTGGTATGGAACCAACACTTGATGGCAAATTATTAACATTTAATTATAATTGGATTAAGTGATACTTATTCTTAATGAATAGTCCGTGTTAAAGGTGAGATTAGAGATCTCATACAAGAGGAGAGAATGAACTCACTCTAACATTGGAGTGCGAAATAGTACTACTAAGCCTTTGACTTCCCACGAGGGGATACCTAGGCAAGGTCATCATGAATGAACCCTTGAGGTTTAGGTCTGGGTCTAGGGTGACCCTAACCGTAGGAGCTTAACACTTTTGAGTGTAAGCATATAAGTGGTGACATTGAGTGGTCATTACCATGGTGAATGAAGAACTTTTGAAATCAACAATTCTAATTTAGATGGAAGATGCTTGGTTGGTTAAGTTGGAAGTTGTCGTGAATTTAATTGAAAATACTAAAAATTGTAGTGATTGAGGGGCAGATTTTACACACAATCTTTAGATGAAAATTTCTTAAATATTCTTCTTCCATAGAGGAAAACTAGAAATTGGGAGCTGTTGAAGCCAAAATTTGAGTCCTTAATCCTATAAAGTAGAATCAAGTAGTCAAATTTGTTTATTTGAACTCACAGTTCAAATAGATGGTACTTACAATAATGTCTTTTTTTAGTTTGCCAAACAAATGTGAGATATAACATAATAATTGTAAGGTTATTGGAATTGAACCACAAAGTTTTACAAAATAGGAACCATCTTGAAGTCTCTTTTTTATGTTTATAGTTTGAAAAAATCATGATGTAAGTGAATATTCAGTGTTACAAGTAAGTAGTTTTTTTCCTTCTTTTTGGACAAATTTAAATACCACACACATGTTTCCTCATTGTGTTAATTTGGTTTTGCCATTTAATAAAATGCAATATCATTTGTTGTGGAAGCCTAGCTTAGAGTTCTATCAATTTGAATGGTGAATTGAAAATTTAGACTGCAAATAGGTTCCTACACAAAATTAATTGTAGAGAAATAGCCCCATCTTATTCTCTTTACAAGATTATATTTTTTGCAATATATTGCAATAAACTTTGCATTGTAATAGTCAGTTTAACAGCTTGAAGGCTCATACCTTTTTTTGACACTGATGCTTAATTATGAAAATGAGAAATAAAAAGAACTTGATTTTGTAAATTTTAAAATAGATTACAATTTATTCTTCTTTATTTAATAAATGCAATCCCTTGTTTGAATCTGATTTTGACTTACTGCATTAAGATCATTTCTTGACATGCCCACATTGGTGTGTTTTGATGGAACATGGCAATCTTTTATAACACATGCTATCTTCCTTCACATTAAATTGTGATAACAAGATTTTATCTACCCATCCATCCAACTTTACAAAAGTTTAATAATAGTAAGCTAAATAACTTGTCAATCTTAGTATTGTCTTTTGGAGTTAATAGTTCATATTGTTGATGTACGATGTTTTGGAAATATGCAGGTTGCATGCAGAGATTATCCCCATCCAAGGCATCTCTGCGTAAAATTTCATTTCAAAAGTACAGCACATCACAGGCATTGTGAATTAGTAAGTTAACTAAGTTTTCATTTTCAGGTTTTGTGTTGAATTGCTTTTTTTTGTTCTCCAATATAAGTGGTTGTTTTGGCTTCTTTGAAAGAGCAACAAATATGTGTTATCTGACACATCTGTGTTGCAGTGCTACTGTTATGTGTGTGATGTTCCTGCTCCATGTTCCCATTGGAACAATCAACGGGATTATAGTCATTGCCATGCTTCAGACAAGGATGATTCATGGAAAATGTCAAGGAAAATGCGTAAGTTGGAATGCATTGCTGCTATGCTTTGACTCTTGGTGGCAGGTTGTGAAAGGAGTGCAAGAGTGATTGCACCTATTCTTTTTTGTAGGGTCATTTTTGTTGGCATAATCGCTATGCCTTTTATAATATGTTAGGAAATCGATACCTTAAATATTCCCACAGAAAGCTTGGTCCTCTGATTTTGGTTCAGAATTTACTTATTTTATTGTTATCTCAATCATGTCCCAGACCAAACGTATTATCATACTGTGGAAACATGATTTTTTTGAAGTCCCACATTATTTAAAAAGATAATTATGTATTTACATACCTGGAAATTTCATAGTAGTGGAAGTTATCCTTTATTGGAAGACCTACAAGGTGACGATGGATTTTGTATCAACCCTTATCCATCCTTCCCATTTGGAAGATCTTGGATCTACCCATTCTACTTAGATAATGATACGAGTTTGTGGGTTACAAAGTGAAAGATTTTGGTAATATATTGCAGATCGAGAAAATTTTAATTTTTAAAGCTAATCATGTCTCAAATATTTGCCATTGCTAACTATTAAATAGTACTTTTTAATGCTTCTTTTTTAATTCTATTGCTGGATTATGAGGTGAAGGTTGAATCTCTTGAAAACTATTGCTGAGTGATAATCGGTTTGTAGATTCTGCTTTCTTATTTAGAAAGGTTATTAATATTGGCAGTGGACTTTTTGAATTTAAATTACTGCCTCACATAATATTGATTAAAAGTAAATGCAATGTGGAATTTTGAGGGCGTAAGTTATGTCATAAACTGAGTAAACAGCTAAATGTTGTGCACGTAAGTTATGTTATAAATGTCACAAACTGAGTAAACAGCTAAATGTTGTGCAGTATATATATACTGCATAATATTATTATATACACTTGCCAGCATAGCTATATGTATATATATATATATATATACACACTTGTCTGCATAGTATTATTGCAATCTGTTTTTCAATTCATTTTGTTAATTAGATATTAATAAGTTGGTTTTGAATCAATTAAAAACTAGAATTTTAGACTCTTCAAATATAATTTATTTTTTTAAAGTGAATATTTTAAATACTTAACTTTACAAACTGTAATTTTTTTTTTTAACTAACATAATTGACTTAAGAAGTTTGGGGTGTTATGGGAAAATTTGTAGGGAAAGAAGGTAAACTAATTTTTTAACATTTTTTCAAAAATGATTTTTCATTATTTGTTTTATAAAGTCATTTCATTAAATCTTTCTAAAATAAATAAATGTTACTTATTTTTATATTTTTTTAAGAATGATTTTTTTAATGTATGTAATTGTTATTTTTTTATTAAAGAAAATCTTACAAAAATTTGGATTCACATTATTAAAATAATAAAATAAAACATAAATTAAAGTACATATATAAATATAATTAAAATAAAAATTTAAATTAAATCTTAAACTATTTAACATTTTTAAATTTTATAAACTTCAAAACATATATAAATATAAATAAAAATTAAATTAAAATAACTATTTTTTAAATTTTTTTATATTAGAACAAGTATAAAAAAGATTTACATTAGAAGATTAGCAACATGTTAAAATTAAATTAAAATAACTAAAATTATTATAATTATTAATTAAATTATAATTATAATTTTTATTATTATTAATTATTTTAATCTTAAAAACATTATAATTAGGGATTAGGATTAGAATTAAAAATAAGATAAAAATTATGGTCCTGCAACTATTTCTTAAAATTCCCTGGGCGGGGCCCCAGCTCTGCTGGCTGGCACTGCTAAGTGCTCGCCGGGTCAATGAGCCCTAGTCTCCCCGTCCTGTGTTCTGAGGCTACTAAAAGTTTTCCAAAGACTGCTATAGGGTCAGTGGCTACCCGACCTCGCCGAAATTAAAAACCATTTTAAAAATTCAAATAAATTAACAATAAAATATTACTAGTAAAAATCACTAAAATATGATTAATAGATATAATACTCCTAAATTTTATTCATCTAATGTTCTTATTCCAAATCTTATTCTCAATATTAATTCATAGATTTTTTTGTAATGTTGCTACAATTATTTATTGTTAGGGTTAGGGTTACAATTATAGTTGTGGATAGTGTTATGACCATAGTTAGGGTTAGAGATAGGTTTAGGATTAGGATAATGGTTCAAAATTTATTGTTAGGGTTAGGGTTAGGGTTAGGATTAGGGTTAGAGTTAAGATGTGAGTTAGGGTTAGGGTTAGGCCAGGAAAAAAACTAATTAACAATACTAAAACACTATAATTAACAAAACTTACATTTGTTTTTATTCACATTAGTAAAACTTACATTTTTTATTTCAAATCTCGAAAACAATAATTGCAATACTATAAAGGCAAGTATTAGCCATTATTTGGCACTTGTTCATATATTTATATGTATATAAGTTGATTTTTCCCAAAATTTATGATTTAAAATTGTTAGTTTTAGATTTCACTATGCTTAATATAAGCATTTTAGTAGATTTTTTTTGTGTTTATTTCTTAACCTGCATTTGCATAGATATTTGTTATCAAATATGTATGCTTCATTTAAATGATAGAAGATTAAGTTCAATTATCTCTATTTTGAAAGGAAAATAGTTCTGTAATAAAAGGTGATCTTGATATTAAAAGTGCACAAAATTTTGATTAATTGGATATTAACCTATATAAATTATTTTGGACTTGTTTTCCATAGGGCATCTATTGAGGAGTTCTAGCCAAACAAGACTTAAGTAACTTGTAGTCTCTAAAGTATTTGTAGTTGCCCTTAATTGTACAGATAAAATTTGTTTTTTAAATGGTTTATAATTGTCCTAAAAAGAGATACATCATCACAGTCATACATATCAGAGAATATTCATTAACCACATGACAATAAAAGCAAGAACTCAAGTTGCTATGTTATGAGCCATAGCATCAAAATTAGCACCCATTAAAAGGGCAAAGAAAGAGTCTGAGAACATATCATTGATGCCTTTTAACCCATCTATTTTCCTAGTAAACTATGCCACGTGAACATTGATGAAACCCATATGTCCCATCAACAAATCAAATCAAATCCATTCGATATCCTTGTTTTCAATAACTTTTAATACTTTATAACATAAAGATGGCTAGTGTTCATTTCAAACTCAACCACCACGGACTGGCACTTCCTCTATCAAACCAATGACAGCAGCTGGCCCCATGATCCCTTTATATTTATAGGGAAAATAAAATAATCCTACAAACATTAAATCATTCAACCAAACCCATGAGCAACAACCATGATAATATGGAAATCCTATCTCTGAAAGGTAACTTCTATTAACAAGCCTCAAGAGATAACCCCAAGGTCTCTAATGTCAGGTCTTGACAATGCATAAACAACTCAGATAATATGTGAAAATGTTGGTAATCACAAGGGGCCTTACAAATGAACAAACATTGGATCTTCAAACTTATCGGATTTTGCAATATGGTGATACTTCAAATCCTAAGTCTAACACATATAATAAAGAAATAGAAAATGATGAGGGTTAAAGAGGTATTCCTAAACTTAAAGCTAACCTAAGATCAACAATGCAAATGATGAAATACTTGAAACAAACCAATCCCAAAACTAATTCCCCTACTTAACCCATATTTTATAGTGCAATCTTCTAAGGTATTAAAGATTTTCAGATCATGAACATTCATTCAAACCAACCCTATTGCAATTGGATGAATAAACATTCACAATCAATTGAGCACAATGAATATAAGGTCCAGGCTAACTTTACAAAGCAACTCACAATCAGCCAGTTGCAAAAAGTATGGACCAGGGATCAATGCAACACTCAAGCATTAAACCATAAACATCATTGAATCAAATCTAATTCTAAATCTAACATATATCAATATTTTTCAAGCAATTTCAAAAGATAGAACAAGAACCATGCAAGATAAGTCAACACAAGAGAGATCACAAAAGCACAATGTCTTCAATTGTATTGAATCATCCAACAACAACAATTCCAAGTGTTCTGTTACAACACTTGCTTCAAAATAAAACTACCTCTAACACTAGCTTCGCTCTATCACTTAGCTTGCTTCAAAGTCTAATTTCTAGCCCTTACAAATGAGGCAAAATGCCATATTTATAGAGTTCATAACATGTCGGCCAGTTAGGGTTACAAGAAGGTTGGCCACAAAACAAGTGGCCTAGAAAGTTCAAATGAAATAAAACCATTAAATGCTTGAGGCTCCTTTCCAGTGGCTGGAGTTCAATACAATTCGGTCCAATGCATGTGAAGGCTGGAGAGGAAATAATGGGAAGCACAAATTTTGAGGCATCATTCATTGGCTGCTCCCTTGTCTTTATCTTTATCTATTTTATCTTGCACCTTCAAGAAGATTCAATCAAGGTCGGCCAAGGATGTAGTGACCAACAATTTGAATTTCCTCTCAATAGATTTGATCTCCTCCCTTGAATGCTTGAAGACCTTGTCCCATTCCACCTTAAGATCTTGATATTTATCCATGATGGCGATATATGTGGAGGAATCATCTAGGTGGTGAGCTGTGATAGGCCCATCATCAACTGGAGAATACACCTCATAGATAACATCTTGGCCAAAAGTCCCTCTTGCACTCAACCCCTTGTATGGATGAAATCTGGCCAAGGCATAGACCAAGTAAGATGTCATTGTGAAGCTCTTGGTCTGCAATACACTACATAGCTGCTTATGAATCATGGCACTGATGATACTTGACTAATGATGATCAACATTTTGCTCCATCCTTATTATGATGTAGCACATCCAACTCTCAAACACCCCTACCTGGTATTCAAACCCACCACTCTGCTAAGGAGAGTGATTGCATCATAATATTATGATTTGAACTTGGCTTTGTACAACAACCTGGGGAACTTGGAAATGTGTGGCTTGGGCTTCTCCAACCAAGAATTGATGACCTGCAAGGTCCTTCTTGTATCATCTGCATAATATTTCTTGGCTATGTTAAGGTCAAAACTAACCACATGAGATCTGCTAGGCATATCAAATGTTTCATCCACAGAGACTAGAGAGAAGTTAGCCAACACCCTGCCTTGTGGACTAATTATCCTTTGTGTGCCTGGATCATAATGCCTAGCACATTCTAACACCAACTCAAAACATTGTATTGCAGGAGGGAAACCAGCCACATGGGCCAATCCAGAATTCACCAATTTGCTTGTTAACAAGGAGGGATTCTCTACTGACATTCTTGCCTCAAACTCCTCGGAGTCCCACTTCCCAACATTAGTATCTGTTATTTTTGACCAAATGGAAACTAAATTTCTCTTGGGAACCTTGCTCTTCATGTCCAATTTAATCCTCTCGGCCTCTGAGACAGAAGCTCCCTCACCATTGGGATCCATCACCTTGCCCCTAGTTCTTCCAACAACAACTTTGCTTGATTTAGCTTGCATTAAAAAAGGAGGCCACAATAAAGACTCATTACATGACAAGAATCCATGTTAGCTCATCATAAACCACGTATTCATGCTTTAAAAAAGTCCTATGATGAATGAAATCCCCTAAAACATCACACAAATTACTCCTTTCAAAGTTCAAGTTTTTGGTCCTTTCGTAGATTTTGGGCTAGAGGTGAATTTCGGGAAAATCTAAGCCAAACAGATTCTAGTGAAGGATAAGCAATATTCACTCATCAGTCATTCAATCTACATCATCACATAAGAAAGGGGGCATGAAACATCTTTAAATAATTCAGATTAATCATATATAGCAAAATCATTAACAATTAACTCACACATTCCCCTAACTCTTTACTTTCAACAAGCTTCTGGGAAACTCCGTCAAGGATGGAAATCCGTGAAATTGGCAAGTCTTAGCACATTTCGGGAAAATGAAGGAATAATGGATTTTCGGGAAAATCCGAAGGAAGCAGAATTTCACGAAGTCAATGTAGTTTTCATGTTTTAGGCACATTTTCAAGAAAATGATGAAGTGATGGAAAATTGGGGAATTTCGAAAGTAATGGAAATTTGTGAGATATTCGAAAACCCAAAATCTTTGACTTCGTCAAGATTTTTCCCAAATTGATCAAACGACTAGGAACTTGGGGATTCAGTCTTGGATTCAATTCGTTTCGATTGCATAATGAAGAGTCTAGATTTCCAATCCATCTAAGTGTGATTCAATCAATGTGAGCAATGCTTTCAATAAGGGAAACCCTAAGATACTGCAATGAAAGCACAATTTGGATCCCTACTCCCTATTTCATTCCGCTAATCATCCTACAAACTCCCTTAAAAACTTACTAAGACAAGGTAATTATTAGATTTGGATAATGAATGAAAGGTTTCAATTTTCCCAAGGCGTGATTTCATAGAAGGTCAGGGATTGCTAGGTTAGACCACAACTCGGTATATTGGAGCATGAAATCTAAATTAATGATCAATCTGAGCAATGGCTAACAAACTAAGTCACAATCGAGTAGAAGGAAAGGCAACTCAGAGTTCAAGGAAGGGCATCAAACCAAAACGAGTAACCCTAGCTTTGCTATCAAGCTTTGTCATATCAAAATCCATGAAGCAATTCAAACTCATCAACTAAAAGAGAGGGTTGCATGAACATACCATGAATGATGAGTAATCGAAATAGTAGCAAATGGCATGAAATCCCGGAGTCCAAGCAAACACAAGCAATCACCAAGAAAAATCTGACCAAAGCAAACAATCTCAGTTCGAACGCACGATTTAGTAGTGGCAACTCAAAATCAAGCCTCTTCAAATCTTTCATCAAAGTAAATGACTCTATTTTCATCATAAATCCCATTTAAATCCAATAAAAGCAAGCTGTAGAATCGTACAAGAAGCATAAATGCTGATGATAAGACCATCCATGTCAAGCTCGGGGATTTGAAGGCACGATAAAATTTTCAGAAAATCCGAGCAAGATGGAATTCCCCAAATCCGAAAAAATCTTTGAAAACGACAAAGAAAATGACCTTTGTCGGGTTTTCAGGGCGTTCGGGGATTTCCGCCCAAGAGGAAATTTCCCGAAAAGTTAGAAAAACCCAAAATTAACTCAAAAGTAAAGATTTCCAAAATAACACTTCAAGGGTGATTATTTTCATGAGCAAGGTAAGCATTCATGCATATCTCAGAGCAATCAAATTCCCAAAATCAGAGGATCAAAGGCACCCAATGCCAAAGCAAGAGAGGGTCCCTACTTTCAGTGGGGCGTGTGTGCAAAACTACACAAAAAATGGCGACTCTTGCTGGGAAAATGCTCTAGAGCATTTTGATGATGAACAAGAATCATGAACCCAAAATCTCTGGTTTTGATCTGCCTATCAGGAAAACAAATCAAAATGCAAGATTAAAGAAAATCAGGACCGAAGGTAGATTGAACCTTCCATAAACTTAAAATCCAAGTGTGTGCAAGTGAGTTAATTTCCCTCCTTGAGCTACTATAGAAACCAAGCTCAATCAAGTTAGGCTAGGTAAAGATTCTAGCTCCAAAAGCAATCTAGATAAAGCTTCGCTGCTAGTCAGGTGTCCATAGCCTCGATAGAGATATTCAGATACTCCTGATAAGTTGAATTCATTCTTTTGATTTTCAATATTTTTTATTTTCCTTTTTTTTGATATTTCTTTTCTTTTCACTTTTTCATTTCAATCTATGAATAATGAAGTTCACACTCAGGGCTGAGAACCAAGTGGCACTGAAGAAAAAATATGTTTTTTCACCTAACATGAGCTCACAAAGATCCCACAACAACCTTAGGATTCTTAAGATGTATGAAAGATATAAGATTTCATAATGCTTCACGTTCAAATCAAATCAATGACCCATCCTCTTTAAATCAAAAATTCAGACTGCTTGACAATAAAAAAAGACCTCGACCATCCATTCAAGACACCTGATTAAAGTCCATGAATGAAATACTTAGAATAGTCCCAGATAGTGAATAATTATTGTGCAGGAAAGACACTTCCCCAACTAGAAAATAGAGAAATCCAAGCCGAAGAAGCAAAGCAACAACCAAACCGAAACCCAAAGCAAACCTAGACTAACCAAAACAAAAGAAAACCAAAAGCCAGACAAAGCAATCTAAACTAAATCCAAAGAAAACTAATCCTAAAGCAAACAAAAGTAGACTAAACCAAAAGAAAAGTAGAGCAAACTGCATTTATTCAAATCAATATTATGTACAAAGAGACTCAAAGTGAGTCATGATCAGACAAGGTGAACTGAGTCCCACCCCCATCTGGTTAATCAATGCACAAACAAGTAGTAATGTGATGGTAACAGTACTCAAGAATGAAAATTCATCTTTGTATTCAACACAATAAATATCCACATTGTAGCATTCAAACTTAACCTTATTGATAGGAATAATTAGCAATTGAGGAAATTCATTGAAACCATGATCAATCCATATGCAAGTTGTCTTTCCTAAACCTCCATAATCAAATTGATAAGATTCAAAATTTTCAGCAAGGAAAGAAACAACCTGGTGTTGTACTACTGTAGATTGAATGTGGCATTCATCATTCTTCAATTGTGAAGAGCTAACATCTATATCATCAGGAGGTCTCCACTGATGGTACAACAATCCCCTCGTGTTGGAAACATGCAAAATTTTTTTGGAGGTATCACTATGTAATGCAAAGTGAAATTTAGATTGAACAAATCCAAAATTATCAACATGGAACTTTTCACCTATTGGAGTTTCCTCACGAGGTACCAATGACGAAAGTGCATAAGCATTGTCCTGTACAACAAATTTCTCAACATGATGTTCATCAGAAGGCATCACAGACTGATCTTTAGGCACATTTTTACCTATAACAACATGGTCAAACTCATCGATTATGATTGTAGCATCATTATTTTTAGCATGATTCAAATTTTCCTGCACATCAGTATGAACCACGTTAGCTACCTCATCATTGGTGCATAAAGTATGTGAATTTTCAATGCTCAATTCATCAATAGACAAAGAAAAAATAGAATTTGATAAATGAGAGAACTCACTGAATTCTTCCTTTGTTGGCATTGGTTCAAACTCTTGATCACATTCATCAGGAATGTTGACCACTCCATTAAGTGCTTCCTCATGTTCTTCAAGACATTCATCAGCAACTCTTTGAAATTCTTCCATTGGAGAATTGTTTGATGTATCTTTTTGTGTATCCCTCACATGTTGTGGCAGTTGTACTTGTTCTTTCACCACTTTTATGGCTGCCTAACACTGGAAGCATTTGAATTTTGAATGCTCTTCCTCATGTATCCTACAACAAGTTGGTAACAACAAGTCCTCTAGGTAGACTCTATAACTCAAGCTTGACCAATATTTTATAATTTCTAGCAACAAACTCTTCATGTCTAGTCTGTATTGGATCCTTATTATGAATGGGAGGAACTTGCATGGTAACTCCTTCCTTTTGTAGCTCATCCTCCACTATATTTTTAGGAATTTGACTAACCTCTACAAGAACATCCTCCTTGATTTCCATAGGTAGCTCTTCACTTAAATGTTCCTTTGTTAACTTTGATGCCTCAGATTTGCATTCCTTACACTCAGTCCCTTCGAGAGCCACCTCAACATGAGCTACATCATCTCTGGATTTAGAATTTGTTGGCCTCTTTGCAGTGCATTCCTTGTCTAACTTTTCTTTCCACTCTAGGTATCTTCCAACTTTAATGATGACATCCACACGAGTGGCAAGTGCACTCTGAATGGGTTGCATTATGAATTTTGCATGATTTAGATGAGATGAAATCTTGTAAACACTTACCACCAACAAGCTGATCTTCAACTATCTATATAAATACCTCAACTGTAGCGTCAATAAACCCTAGATCTATAGAGGCTAATGGTTTAGGAAAATTCTGCATGAAAATACCCCTTTGCAAAATCCTCTCAATTTTACCCAAAAAGTCTAAGCATTCCAACTCATTGTGCCTACAGGTATTATGAATCCTACACTTGTCTGACAATGAATAGTGATGCAAACCCTTACTATTCGAGAGGTCCAATCTCTTATTCAAAGACTCACAAAGTTGAGGAAAATCAATCTAAAGACCATTTCCATCATGAAAAACATAAGATTGCTTTTCCATCTTGACTCAAAATTTGTACTTTTAAGATTTAGAGATCTATCATATCTCAGATTTTCAACATAAAGGCTCATCCAACTTACAACTACACCTTCATTCAACCCTCCTTCTAGCGCCAATCTGTTGATGGTGTTTTCTGCACAACAAATTAGAATATGGAAATCCTATCTCTCTTGAAAGGTAAATCTCTATCAACAAGCCTCAAGAGATAACCCCAAGTTCTCTAATGTCAGGTCTTGACAATGCATAAAAAACTCAAATAATATGTGAAAATGCTTGTAATCACAAGGGGCCTTACAAATGAACAAACACTGGATCTTCAAACTTATTAGATTTTGCAATATGGTGATACTTCAAATCTTAAGTCTAACACATATAATAAAGAAATAATAAAAGATGAGGGTTTGAGAGAGATTCCTAAAATTAAAGCTACCCTAAGATCAACAATGCAAATGATGAAATACTTGAAACATACCACTCCCTTGAAACTAATCGCTTAACCCAAACTTTATTTGCAATCTTATAGAAATAGTGCAATCTTCTAAGGCATTAAAGATTTTCAGATCATGAACATTCATTCAAACCAACCCTATTGCAATTGGAATACTTAGAACAATCCCAGATAGTGAAGAATTATTGTGTAGGAAAGACACTTCCCCAACCAGAATCAGAGAAACCCAAGCTGGAGAAGCAAAGAAACAACCAAATTGAAACCCAAAGTAAACCTAGACTAACCAAAACAAAAGAAAACCAAAAGCCAGACAAAGCAATCTAAACTAAATCCAAAGAAAACAAAAATAGACGAAACCAAAAGAAAAGCAGAGAAAAATGCATTTATTCAAATCAGCATTATGTACAAGAGACTCAAAGTGAGTCATGATTAGACAAGGTGAACTGAGTCCCACCCCCATATGGTTAATCAATGCATGAACAAGCAGTAATGTGATGGTAACAGTCCTCAAGAATGCAAATTCATCTTTGTATTCATCACAATAAATCTCCACATTGTAGCATTCAAACTTAACCTTATTGACAAGAATAATTAGCAATTGAGGCAATTCATTGAAACCATGATCAATCAATATGCAAGTTGTCTTTCCTAAACCTCCATAATCAAATTGATAAGCTTCAAAATTTCCAGCAAGGAAAGAAACAACCTGGTGTTGTACTGCTGTAGACTGAATGTGGTATTCATCATTCTTCTATTGTGAAGAGTTGACATCTATATCGTCAAGAGGTCTCCATTGATGGTACAATAATCCCCTTGTGTTGGAAACATGCAAAACAAAATTGGAGGTATCACTATGTAATGCAAAGTGAAATTTAGATTGAAAAAATCTAGAATTATCAACATGGAACTTTTCACCTATTGGAGTTTCTTGATGAGGTATCAATGACAAAAGTGCATAAGCATTTTCCTATACAACAAATTTCTCAACATGATGTTCATCAGAAGGCATCACAGACTGATCTTCAAACACATTTTTACCTATAATAGTGTGGTCAGACTCATCGATTATGACTATAGCATCATTGTTTTCAGCATCATTCATATTTTCCTGCACATCAGTATGAACCAAATTAGCTACCTCATCATTTATGCATAAATTCTATGAATTTTCAATGCTCAATTCATCAATAGACATAAAAAATAGAATTTGATAAATGAGAGAACTCATTGAATTCTTCCTCTGTTGGCATTGGTTCAGACTCTTGATCACAATCAGTAGGAATGTTGATCACTCCATTAAGTGATTCCTCATGTTCTTCAAGACATTCATCAACAACTCATTGAAATTCTTCCATTGGAGACTTGTTTGATGTATCTTTTTGTGTATCCCTCACATGTTGTGGCAGTTTTACTTGTTCTTTCATCTCTTTTATGGCTGCCTAGCACTGGAAGCATGTGAATTCTGAATGCTCTTCCTCATGTATCCTGCACCAAGCTAGTAACAAGTCCTCTAGGTAGACTCTATAACTCAAGCTTGACCAATCTTTTATAATTTCTGGGAACAAACTCTTCATATCTAGTCTATATTGGATCCTTATTATGAATGGGAGGAACTTGCATGGTAACTCCTTCCTGTTGTAGCTCATCCTCTACTATATTTTCAGGAATTTGACCAACCTCTACAAGAACATCCTCTTTGATCTCCATAGGTAGCTCTTCACTTAAATGTTCCTTTGTTAACTCTGATGCTTCATATTTGCATTCCTTACACTCAGTCCCTTTTAGAGCCACCTCAACATGAGCTGCAACATCATCTATGGATTCAAAATTTGTTGGCCTCTCTGTTTATGCCCGCCAATACCTATTTGTTGTATACGATGTATATGTTCTATCTAGTGTGTTGTAAGTGAAATTTTTTTGTATTCTTTACACATATTTGTATTATAGGATGTGGCATATTTTGGTTATTTTTTTTATGCCTCTCAATGCATATTTGTTATATACAATGTACTTGTTACACCCACTATTGCATAAGTGCATAACCTAGAAGGTTTTTAGTTATATTTTTTTATGCTTGGGAATATGTATCTATTGTGTATGATGTAAATATTATATCCACTAATCTATTAGTGCATAACTAGGGTTTCAAGTTATATTGTTTATGCATGTTAATGCATATCTCAAGTATATGATGTAATTGTTATACCCACTATATTCTAAGTGCATAAGATCAAGTGTTTTTAGTTATATTGTTTATGCTTGCCAATTCCTATTTTTGGTATACGATGTGGTTGTTATATATAGTCTATTGCAAGTGCATAACCTATTGGGTTTCATTTATTTTCTTTATGTCTCAAAATGCCTATCTGTTGTATATGATGTAAATGGTATACAAATTGAGTTGTAAGTGAATATTTGGGGTTTCAAGTTATATTGGTTGTGAATGTTAATGCATATCTACTGTATAGGATGTAATTATTATACCCATTGTGTTGTAAGAACATAAGATCAATTTTTTTTAGTTATATTGTTTATGCTTGTCAATGCCTCTCTGTTGTATATGATGCGATTGTTATATGTAGTTTTCTATAAGTGCATAACCTATTGGGATTTCAATTACATTCTTTATGCTTGGGAATTCCTATTTGTTGTAGATAATGTACATGTTCTACACATTGAGTTGTGAGTGACTATTTGATGTTTCATGTTATATTGCTTATGCATGTGAATGCATATATGTTGTATAGGATGTAATTGTTATATCTATTGTGTTATAAGTGCATAACCTCTTGGGTTTTCAATTATACTATTTATGCTTCCACTTAAATCCAATAGGGCCTCCATTTGTAACTGTTAATGTGGTTGGACGAGAGACAAATAGAAGACATGTGTTAAATGGGAGGAAGTGGACATTCTATGTAGATGTCCTACCCATTGTGAGACACCATATGATCTACAATATCAAACTGTTGCAGCTAGTGCACTGCAAGTGCATACATGGGGTCTTTCAAAATGTTAATGGATGTTAAACTTATTCCATAAATGCTTATCTATTGTATAGGATGCAACTATTCAAGCCACTATACTATAAATGTATATTTGATTTGTTTTTTTTACTGTTTATGTGAAGAATAAAAACAACAAAGTAAAAAGGCCAATAAAAACAAAATTTAAACATATTACACATTATAAATTGTCAAAATGTACATCAAAAGTAAAGAATTGTTCAAGCATCATTGTGAACTTACTGGTTTCCTTAAATGGTTTCAATTCTTGTTTGATTCATGTTTGTTATTGTTTGCAGGTGGTATATAGAGCTCGAAAGAGGACCTGACTAGGTAAGAAGAGAGTCACGACAAGGTTGCCTCCACATAAAAGAGGTGTTACATTCCCCCTATATGAAGTTCATCTAGTTAAAGTGGAAAACAATCCACAACCTATTGAGGCAGTAGTGGAGGTTACTCTACCTCCAAGAACACTAAAAAAAAAAACATGAGAATGAGAGTGGTTGATAGAGGACATGGTTGGGGATCTTCAAGATGTAGAGGACAATGGTATGTTGACACATGTTGCAACAAAAAAATGGAGAATCCCAACAAAACTCACCAGTTGGTTGGGTGGGCTTACATTCGCATCCAAAAAAGGTCCTCCAACTGTCTTGAAAAAAGATGAAGAGGCTCTTATCGTCAAATGGTGCAGAGAGATGGCTATAGTTGGTCATGGCATTAAGATTTGTAGCCCATATATGCCAATCTAGACCCACCCCTTTCAAGGATGGGTTGCCTGGTAAGTCTTGGTGGACTGATTTTAAGAGGCACCATCTAGAACTCACCTTGTGCACAACTAAATACCTTGAAAAGGACTTGAAATTTAACCTTAGACCTATTTTATTTTCTTTCTACAAGACATTGCCTATGAAATATGATGAAAATCTGTATGGTCCTCAAAAACTATGGAACTCTGACGAAACATGCATTCAAGCAAGAAAAAAACATTACGATGAGGGTGTTATCCATAAGAGGTAGCAGGGGCATTTTGTGCATAATTTCAAGAGTCGAGAATGGATTACTATTCTATGTTGTGTTAATGTTGGTCATAGTATACTAGGCTTCTACTTGTTTAAGGCAAAAAGTTAGCTCAAAAATTATATTACAGGCTACAAACCAAGTGGTTGTATGGTAATCTAGCTACACACATGGATGAAAAAAGAGCTTTTCATGAATTGGTTGCACCACTTTGCACAATCAGTTCCAAGAGGCATGTCGCCCATTAGCAAGAACCTGTTGCAAGTATGAAGGTGTTTTCACTGATGTCAACAAGCTTGTGTTGTTATTGATGTCAGTTGTGTAGTGGTTGAGAGAGATTGTTACTTTGATTAGT
Organism: Sequoia sempervirens; assembly: GCA_007258455.2. Lineage (NCBI taxonomy): Eukaryota > Viridiplantae > Streptophyta > Pinopsida > Cupressales > Cupressaceae > Sequoia > Sequoia sempervirens. The sequence continues at coordinate 170,376 of VDFB02279740.1, read as the reverse complement.
TGCATTATGTTGTCATTAGTTAAGTTATTGGTTTTAAATTTTGGTGTTTCTTTGATAAGATTTTAATTATGGTTATGGTAGTGATGAAGATGTTGAGGATATTGAGAAAATTGATAAAAAGATGTAATAGAGTGTTGCAGAGATGTTCTAGTTTTGCTCTACATTTCTTTTGGGTTGAAGATCCGCTTGTGTGGTTTGGATATGTTGGTTAGAGGTGCTCAAAGTATCTATATCCAGAATTTGGGCTTCTAGATTGATGTGTAGAAGAAGTTATGTTCACCAATGTGTGAATTGGTTTTGTAGTGTTGCTTGTAGAGGTGTCTGGGAAAAATATTCTTGCTTTGCATTTCTCTGTAGTTGTGCTTTAGGCCTTGCCATTCTGAAGGTATGTTGATAATGTTGGTCTCTTTATTTTGTTAAGAGGATTCATGGTTTTGTGCTTTGGAAGATGGATTTTAGAATTATAGTGTCTGGTAGAGTGGTTTGTGTGTATAAGCTGTGTATATTTTGAATGTAAAATTTATTGTGAAGGAGTTTGATGGATTTCAAGATGTTAGAAGAATATTCTAGATTATGATGAAGCATTGTGTGTAGTTTGCAAGTCATCTTTGGATTTGAGGAAGCATGTACTTCAAAGTTTAATGGTGTTTGCACAGGTATTGACCGACCTGGTGTTTACACTACATTCAAAGATGTTTTAGTATTAATGAATGCATAACATAGTGTGTGAGTATTAATTTGGGTCCCAATTAAGTTTTGTTGTAACATGCCAAATGTTCAGTGAAGTAAATTTCCTAAGTTTTACTGTACAAGTAAAATAAACTATGTAATAAGCTATTGCAATATTTTTTTTTCCTTTCTTTATTGAAAATATATATGAACAAAGATGCTATACAACCTACAATAAGGATTTCCATTCCATTACAATATTTTCCAAGTACAATATTCCAAGAAACTACAAAACTACATACAAGCTCCTTTGAGCTTCATAACATAAGATATAGATGGTCTAGGAATCTTCCTTTCAAAACCTTGGTCCTCTGTTACCTGCTGAGGAGGAGAAGCATCACTCAAACATTTTTCCACCAACCATAGACTCATATGCGGTCCCTCGCACATCTATCAATGATATATGGTCTTTCCCTTCAACAAAGGCATTAGTTGGGTAACCCCGTATGACATACCATTCTGAGCTTAGTGTGGTGCCCTACATTACTAGGATTTATAACCTATGATAGGTACCCTTCATGTAATTAAGTGGTCACAGTGAACTGACAATGGAGTCTCGACAATCTCACTATCTATAGTGAAGTCTCAGACAATCACACAACTTTGGCCAAAGTATTCTCACTCAATACTTCAAGTGAAGGTCTACCATTCACTTACACAATAGAAAGTTCATTTGTACTTAAGGCCATTATATCTATGCTTAGGAAATCCCTCTCCACGGGCAAGCTACTCCCCAGGATAACCTATCTCTTAAATACAACCTAAGGTAGCACAACTCAATAAGAAAAGTACAAGTTCCATCCCTTCATTAGACAACATTCCCAAGAATAACCTACTAGCCACCTAGCATAATTATTAATCTAGCTATGAGTGTTCCTAAATCTTGTCTATGTTCAATCATATATAGTATAATAACAATAACTATGCTAAACATACTCTCTTACCCATATCTACTCATGTCTAGTATAATAATAATACCTACGAAAAATAGTCTCTCCTATCATGGAGTACTTACAAACATTTCATGCAAAGTATATAGTTTCCACTTTTCTTTCAAAGCAAAAAAAACTTTCCTCTATAAGCAAGTGACAACAAGACTAGTTTAATCAATCAAGACAGTTCATTCAAAAATAGAATAAACAAAAGTAGAATATCCTCATGCCTGTATTTAATCTTTTCAATTCGACTGACTGCAAACACAACACTTCTAGAATAACAACTATCTTGATATTGATCCTCTAATAAATTCTCACAACTCACTCTCAAGTTAGCAAATGCTTCTTCTCAAAGGGTAATAAAACTCTCTCTATACTCAAGGCTCTCCCTCACTGTTTTGAAAGAATATTGCTGATAGAAAAGTATACAAAATACAAAGGCTTTGCACAAGAAATAACACATAGAAGAAGAATAATGATGATGCATCCAAACAAATGAAATCATGCTGCTATTTATACAAGTAAGAGATCAAACACCCTAAAGATTAAGGCATGCGATTGATAGAAAATCACATGCACAACAACAAACGATTCATAAATAAAAGGTGGCAAACATGTAAGCATAAACTCAGCTCAAACATCAATAGATCGACTGGCTTAAATGAAAATAAATAGAGACTAATTCAATTCTCCATATGATAGAATTTAATTTGTATCTCAAAGCAGACTTCTATAGGCTAAAGGATTCAAAGGTGATGCCAAGCATTACTATGCTCTCTCATAGATGGTGTGGTTTCCTCATTCAGAGAAACAATCAATAACCAAAGTGTGCCATCAAGTTAAAGTATTGACTAAGTCATGTTGAGTGTCGATTCACTCATTAAATGGGTTTAGACAAAGTCATCAATATGTTTTCCATGCTTATACAGTTGTTTGATCGATGCTAAATAACATGGCAATATAGTTTACCAAGTCCATGGTTTCCCTATTAAAAAGGTGTCGAATTATTCTCTTCATAGCTATCGACTTTATGATTGTGTTAATTTTGCATATCACAAACTCTTCTATTGTTGACAACATGAGCATTAAGTGGCTCAAGAAACATAGTCATAATTATCATAAAGTTTGGCCACTAAGTTGTTTAATAATTAGCCTCCAAGTTGATTAAGACAATCGACTTCAAAGCCAAATGTATTAAGCATTATAATCAGCTGAAAATTATTGCTTTAGATAGTCGATCTCAAAGCAAATAACATTTAAATATATATTCATAACTTATACATATATATACTCACATATATATATTCACACATACGTATATATGTATATGTTAATGTATATCCAAATTTATCATACGTCAATAAAGCATGTATATATAATCGATATACAAAGGAATATATCAAAATAGAAATCACATTGTTATATTAATATCTCGGTTGTGTATACACACACACACACATATATATATTCATATATATATGCCTCTATGTATATGTATGCGTATGTATACATGTATCAATACATTTGTATGGGAATATACATTTGCCACCATACACATATATGGATACATGTATACATATGGATATATGTATATACATTACATATATATATTTATATACACATTCGATTTTCACACCAAATCATACACAATTTCTATGGTATCAATAAGAGACTATGAGCGATATGTCTATATGTATACATATGTATGCCGTTGGTTCCATCAAATAGTTGCATGCACATAAGCAACTTGTACATGAGTGTGCATAGGTACGTCTACCTATGTACCCTCATGTACGCGCTCCTTTGTGTGTATAGTATATCATAGTCATGCATGTGTGTACACATACAAATACCTCGTATGTATCACATATCAATACATAGTAACAAGGAACAAACTCTCAAGCTCAAATGAATAAAAATCATTCATGCATGCACTCAATAGTAAACTAGACTCTTACTAAAGTAGTCATACTAACAAAGAATGACTTACCAACTTCCCTCTTAATATCTTGACTCAATTACTCTACTGTTGTGTGTGTAAGCTTAGATTGGTTATGATACTGGTTACCTGAACAAGACCTTCTCCCGAGTGATACTTCCCCTCTACCTAAAGGAATTGAACATATACCTGCAATCACTAACACAAGTACATGACAATCAACTGTTCACAAAATATGCAGTATACATAATACATCTCCAAAGTTAGAATATCAACACAATATTCATCCAATCACATAAATGCATTCCTTCATACAACATTAAATTAGATGACATTCATTCATTAAGTAGTGATAATAAAAGTGCACACATAATTTATTCATCCACTGAATTCACATCACATTCACATTTTACCCTACATAGTATAGTAAATAGTAATTACACAATTGGGGTGTAACATTTGTATTGGTCCACTTTCATTCCTATCCATTGCGAGAATGCTTAGTGCTGACCTATTTTTTGAATTTGTGAAATATAAGGTGTGGGTAGCCGACTTGAAAATGTTTTTCTAGTTGTGGATGGTATAAATGCAAGGTGAGTTGATGCGATATGAGGTGTGGAATAGAGTTGTGTGTTGTGATGCGAAATAAAGTACAAAAATGCGAAATGTAGTGCAAGCTACAATGAAAGATCATTGAATGCAATGAGATGAAGGTATCTTTATCTCTTGAAGGCTATGAGTGTTGTTGGAGCTATTGAAGTGGACCCTCTATTGCATTGAGATCATGTTCTTTGTGTAACATTATATCTTCTTTCTTTTTTCTATTTTGGCAGTGAGCCTGGGTTGTGAGCCTTTAGGGTATTATAGAGGGACCCCTTGTCCACCTATAGATTCATATGAAACATTCATAGGTGCCATATATTATGAGAATCAACCTGCCATAGTTTGACAATTTTTTGCACTTAGGTCTTTTAAGAGACATTGACAAAATAGTGTACTATGGAAGGATTAGGACAAATGGGGTGCAAAAAAACACCACATCTAGTATTCCACCACCCACCTTGACATGCTCGCACAATTGGTCAGGCCCCGCAAGATGAAGAATGCAAAATATGGCTCCCTGCATATTTATGCTAAATGTAAATGATGCTTTTTGTAACATTTCAACCATTATTGCCATGATCAAATGGTTTGGAGATAAGGAAAAATGAGATAGGTTATTACAGAGGGACCCTATGTGTACTTATAGGTTTAAATAGAAAATTTGTAGGTGCAACATATTTTAAGAACCAGTCTATCATAAGTTGGTAGTTTTTTACACTTAGGTCTCTTAAGAGACTTTTCTAGAATAATGTAGCCCAAAATGATTAGGTGACCTGAGGAATTAAAAAAGGCCTACCCTAGAATTCACACACCCAATCAAACATGTTGGTGGGTGCTGTCACAATAGTGGTTTACAATTCCTGAGAGGAACGAATTTTAGCTGAAATCACATATTTTTAGAAAATATAATGATTTAAGCCTTAAAAAGTTCCATTTTAAGATTCCAATTGAAGAGGGTTTGATCAAATCACCTTAGATCAAACCCCCTTGGATAGAACCTCACTAGTTTTAAACCATACCTATAAATGTGTCTCCTTTACACCTATCAAAATGTGATAAAAAATCACTTTTGATTTAGCTTTTTGGGGATCAAATGAATTCATTTAAAATTTATTTCAAATGATTATGGTATTCCTCAGAACAAGCTATCCAATGAATATAATTTTAATATGTTTTGGTTTTGTTATGTATTTGTTTTTAAGTTTTATTAAACATAGGTTTTTCATCAAAAATGAATTTCTTTGTTCTTCACATGTGGAAAAATAGAAGATTATCAAAAAAAAAATTGAAAAATATGAGTGCACCAGATATTGAAGTCCTTGATCCAACAAAAAAATTAAATTAAATTTTGTCATATACAAAAAAATTTACGCATTATACGGTCGCGCTATGTTTGAATTGTAATTCGTTTGACTTTGAAACTTGATTAAGGAAAAAATATTCAATAAAAAACTATCTAACCAAGTGGAAGCACTAAATATCAGAGTTACAAATCTAAATTTGAAATAATTAAATTTTATCCTTCATGGAAAAAAAGTTATGACATCTGTACAAGCACTTTTTAAAAATGTTGTTTCTGAAAAAAAATCAATTTTCATGGGAGATGGAAAAAGAAGTGCAATTTGATTCCAAAATTTTGAAAAATATTTTTAGAATCTATTACAAATTTGATGAGACTCTAGTTTGCACCATCTTCAAATTCCCTCACACTTTAGCCTATAGGTGCCCTCGAATGTGAAGATTTAGTTAAATAATAATTTTAGTGTCCAGCTTGGCCAAAAATTCAAACCACTATTATGGGATCACCTGGCACATTGGAAATTTTTCTTCGTGGATGAAATAAAAGTATGGCTTTCAACAAGTTTATGATGAGAGAGAGAGAGAGAGAGAGAGAGAGAGAGAGAGAGAGAGAGAGAGGAGAGAGAGAGAGAGAGAGAGAGAGAGGAATGTAGGGAGGGAGGGAAGGAGGGGGGGAAAGGTAGGGAGAGAGAGAGTAGATAGGGAGAGGGAGAGAGAGAGAGATCCTAGGGTTGGAATTACATGTCAACACCCACATAAATGTTTTTATAATTTCTTGAAAACTGACACAATGTTGAGTGTGCTTTCCATAAGATTTGCATGTATTTTAATGTCAAGTTTAAATAATAATAAAGTAACATTAAGCTCTCTGTTATCTTTTTAACCATGTAATTTTTCCATGTTTCAATTATGTTAAGGTTTTGATCTTTAATTTCTTTTTCTAGTGTCTCCATTAAAAAAAAACCTATGTATGCTATTTTGGCTTTATTTTCTATTCATTTATAAAAAATGAAACAAATTACATTTTTAGAAACTAGACTCTATTTAATACATAGTAAAAAAATGGTTTCCAATTTGTTTTCAAAAAAATTAGGGGGGTGCATGTTCAATTTTTAAATATTTTAGCGTGCCCACTTTGAAAATTAGTAAAATATCACATGCTAATTAAACAGTTAGCAAAAGAATTGAGCGTAAAATACATGGTGTTAGCTAATTTTTCTCTAAAATGATTTTGAAATAGTAAAAATAAGTTAACATTTTAGAGGGGCCACACCGAACGTTATGCTATATTTTCTGATAAAAACAAGAGTTCTTTGTGTGACCCCCCTATTTGAACCCCTTAATCTCCACGATTTAAAAAATAGTAGTTTAGAAAGTAGATTCAGAGCACTATGACTCTTGTTATTGTTACATCTTCAAACTTTGAGTATAACTATGTTCAATTTCTCATCCAAGATCAAATTTTCTTGATTTTAGAAAAAAGTGGCCATTTAAGACCCCCTTTTGGTCCCCCATTTCCTTGCACTTACTCTTGTATAATGTTTGAAATATAAAATTAATATTTGTTTATGGTGAGAATAGGGAATCTATGGATGAATGCATCACGTCGATCAAACATTATTAAGGCCACTTGCATGTTGTATGTATCATTGGGATATATACTTGTAAGATAGGGAAAAACAAGCAGCCTAGATTTAATTGACAACCACAACACTTCTAAGCTAATAACCGAATCTAAACAAGAGAAAACAATAAAGCATGAGGAAAATGAAAACATTCAAATGCAAGTACTCCCCATATTTGAAGTTGAATAACTTCTCTTGTCTCTCCTAAATCTGCCTTTAGAAATATACTCTCAGATCAAAATTAACATGTGCAAATACCTACAAATAGTGAGCATGAAAGTCGAATATGAGTGGTTGTTAAATAAAAAAAGGAGGAAGAAGGCTTCTTTTACAAACACCCATTCAAACAAACAATTGAGATTGAGCTTCTAGAAAGATTCCAAGATTGATGGACGAGAAGACATGGAACATAGAAGAGTGGAGGCTACAAAATGAACAATCAAGATTAGAAAGAGCCCAAAGATGATCAACGAATGAGATTTGAAAATGAGATAATGGAGGAAGAAAATGGAGGAATTAAAAATTGAAATCAATTAATTCATGAGAATGAATCTTTCAAAAAGTGGAGCATAAATAATTTTTCCAAATTATTTATTTGAAAGAGGGAGAACATGGACATTTAATTAAAATGATTTATGAAATAAAATTAATTAACTAGGGGAAAATGGGAATGGTACATTAAATAATTAATTTGAGTTAATTATTTAATGGGAGAAAGTAATGATAATTAAATTATTTCCAAATAATAATTTTGAAAATTATTTAATTATAGAAGAATGTAAAAGGTCAATTAATAGACAAATAATAATTATTATCATTTGATTATAGGTGAATGATAAAAGACAAATAATTAAATAAATAATGATTTATTTAATTATTGAAGAAATGGGGTATTAGTGAAAAAATTAATTTTATTTAATTGATCATAGTAGAATAAAGGTTAAGAAGTGAATTAATTAAATAATTAAAAATTATTTAATTAATAGAGGAATGTGATCAAGAATAATTAAATAATTAAAATTATTTAATTATGCAGAGACAAAGACCAAGGAAAATGATGCTCGCAGACTAGAACATTTTTCAGTGTCTACATTTTCCCCCTCTTTGACATAATGCAATTCATTGCATTGTGTCAAAGAAATTCAGTCAAAAGATGCCCTAGTGAAAGCAAGGTAGAGGTATGCCCCCTCAAGAGAATTTTGTGAATTTTTAAATTTTTTTGAAAATTATCCTGAAAAGATATTTTGATGGCTAGGAATTCAATGGTGTAGACGAAAATGAGTTTGGAGGTCATTAAGGAGGTCAAATTCAAGTTCAAAGTGGTCCAAGAGTGGGCCCAATACACATGTCAAGTGAAAACCCTAATTTTTAGGCTATAAATAGGAGTTGGATTTAGAAAATAAGTCAATTGTGCATTCCAAATTTAGAAATCTTAGGAGCTAGGAGTTAGAAAGGCCGAGGAGATGTCACTAGTTCTAGACACTGCACACAGAGGCTACCACATCCACACATTCCGCTGACCTGAGGGAATGCCTGCCTCGCTATGTACTCAAAACTCATCTTGTTATTTTTTGTTTTGTTGGCATTTAGTTAGGGAAGAATTTTAGCACAAAATTGCTTTCACAACATGTGACACAATTGCATGCGTGAATGACATAGATGATGCAATTCACCATATTCGTCATGTCGTGACACAATTTCCTAGGTCTATATGGGGTAAGTTTTGTGCGACACATTTGAAATAGTGAGACAAAATTGATGTTTAGAGACACAAGCATGAAAACAGTGATGCATGTGAAAATAAGCAACACAAATGATGAAGGGTTGATTGTAATTGACTCTAGTGACACATTAGCTAAGGCGTGTGACATAATTGCATTTGTAGGCCACTAGAAATTTGTGCGACACATTTGACCAAAAGCAACAACCAATTGCCTAGTGAAAAAGTCACCCCAGTGTAGGATAGAATGACTTGTTCAACTTAGGTCCAAGAGGTCAAATGAAATATGTAGATTGATGTGACGGATTTTGCGGTAACTGTAGGTTTTACTACCTCCTATTTACACACAAGAGTTATGACCAGATGTATTTCGATTGTGGGACCAGCTGGATGATGTGGAGAGGAAGGAACTATTGGATCTTGGATGATTGTATGTCACCTATATCCCTGTTATTAGGGAAAATAGGGGCATGTTGATAGTGCTGGTGGAGTAGTGACACTCCAAGACTTACAGTTTCCATCTATTGACTAGGGAGGCCATAGTGATACTAGAGGACGTATATAGGATCTTATAGTTTCCTATTCATGGAGAGCGAGTTTGATATGATCTTGTTCGAGGATTACATGTCCTCTATGATTATTATGATTGCGAAGATGATTCAGAGCTTGGAATTCAGGGGTATGAGATCAGGTGGGAGAGCCTACCAGAGAGATATGACTGGTATGATTGTGTGCTAAGCAAACTAATTTTAGGGATTATGATTCCAGATTGTAGAGGTCATGGTTTCCCAATAGGTTGGGGAGAGATGCTAGCAGGGATGGTCCAAGATGAGATAGTATATGCATGGGGACCATGTCTACAGGGTATGCTATACTTCCATCTCCATGACATTACATACAGAGGGGGATAGAGCTTAATCTACAAAGTCACATTACTGATGATATGGGCATGGGAGCATATTTTAGTGCTCCAATCGCTAGTGGTGTGACAGTTGGGAGTTGGTGCTCAATATGTATATTTGTATTGGGGAGCGATCACTCAGACACATGTGGGTGACACAAGTTACTGGAGAAAAAACCTAGATACATTGGTTTGCTTTGTATGGAGGCCCTATAGGGATTGTGATATGTGGGTAGGGAAGGATGGGCATTTTCCATGGTGTCGACAACCTAGGTACTTGATTGGCTGCACGGTATAGTCTCAACAAATTAGTGAGATGTATTTTCCAGAGTGGGTCAAATGAAAGTTCAGAGAGAGAGGGTATTTTGATAGGCACAAAAAAGTTTGCACGATCATCCTAGGAGGTGCACTCCTAGGGACAACATATTCCAGTGACCACAACTGAGTAGGAGATTAATGCTTCACAACCGATCCAGTGGGGATGGAGAGGGGTTGTTGTAGATGAAGGGACGACACCCAAGTATGATGCATGGTGGAAAACACAAGCCATCACTATATATAAATCTAGAGCAATAACACCTATAGAGTATAGAGGTAGGGGCCCAAGAGGCCAGAGAGGAGATAGGGGACAAAGGGGTGGAGGGAGAGGAGACAAAGGAGGAGATGTTGGTGGAGATGGTGGAGGAGATGGTTAGGGAGGGTGAGGAGGATACCGATGTTGGAGGAGGAGGGATGGGGGAAAATGGGTGGGGAGACATTTTTTTTTTTGATCCGAGAGGAGGAGGAGGAGGATTAGCCAGAGGTGAGGGAAAAAGTGGAGAGGGTGGTGGAGGAGGGAGAGAAACATGCAAAGATGTCAACTTTAGAGGTGGCACACCTAGAGGCTGAGGAGATGGAGGTTTTGTTGGATTTTATGGTTGTATTGCTGATATGTGGTTGTCATTGATGCCAACACTATTAGCATTAATTCATTAGAAGTTGTATATGTCAAGGATATTGAGAAAATTGTAATGGAATGAGTTGTAGGTTGTTAGTGGTGAAGTGAAGTTCAATATGTCAGTAAGTTATGTACGTTGATGATCAGAGGTTGTGGACTAAAGGGTTTGTTGCTGAGTGTATCTAGTTTATCCATGTCAAGTTTGAGAGATTTGCGTGAAGATTTGATTGAGTTATGGAGATTTACATTATGACAATTTTTCTGCTACTTCAGTTGGTGTTTCTAATTGAAGATGATGAGATTTCAGTTAGTTCAGTTGTTGCAGATGCTTCTCTAGTGATTCATGATGTTTATGGAAGCTTCTAGATCATACTTTATCTTTTTTGCACATCTGCATTGATCTTTGTGCTTGTGGTTGGCGATTTTCTCTTGCATGTTCATGTTTTTCTTGTTCTTGGCCGACATGGTGGTTGTAGCGTGTTGTGGATCTTTGAGGAGTAATTAATTGAAGTGTTTTCATGTTGGAGATGTTGATTTGGGTCTTCACTAAGTTGTGGCCGACCTTGGTTGATTCACATTAATAATCTTTAGTGTTTTGGGCTGACAGTTTATATTCATTTTATTATTTTGTTGAGGCTGACTTGAAAGGATGGAATTTCTTATTGTGGATATATAAGAGAAATTGATTATTCAAATTGAAGCATGCGAGTGTATGTTAGAGTGTTTTTTTGTGTGTATATGTGCGAATATTGATCTAAATCATTCGAAGGCAGAGCAAAGTGTGAAGAAGAGTGAAGAAGAGTAAAGAAGTGTTCATGCGCTTAACCGAAACTATGATTAGGCATTAGCAGATGCTATTCTATCAGTTCAAATCCTTGCGGATGTAATCCGATTCTCTCTGTAAGAAAACGTGTCTTCCTTTGGGTGGTTAGCCCTATTGTAATTGAGCAGTGAGCTCTAGGAAGTGTGCCTGAATGCAAATGCATTCCCCATATTTTAATTTCTTATACTTTTAACAAGCTATAATCTTGTGGAATGACCTCCACCATTGTTTTTCCCCTAACAAGGTTTCCATGTAAAAAATCTTGGTGTTATGTGTGTTTCTGATGTGTTGATGATTTATGTTTTTAGATTATTAATCAAATCTAAGAATAAAGTTAATAAGCTGAATAAGTTTTAAATTTTTGTGACAACTGATTCACCCCCCCTCTCAGTTGTCTACCTGTGTGTTGCCAACAATTGGTATCAAAGTAGGTTCCTTGGAAGAAGTTTAACAACTTGAGGTGATCCGAGATGATGACTTACAAGAAGGATAGTTTGAGATTTGATGGAACAAATTATTCTCTGTGGAAGACTTGAATGGAGTGTCATTTGAAATGCATTGGCGAATCCTTCTGGAACATTAGATGTAATAGGTATGTTATTCCTAAAAATGGTCCTACTACTACTTCTGAGATTAGAGATGCTGAGTATAATTTGGGCTAAGGAAGCATTGTTGAGTGCCTTGACTGATTCTGAGATGACAAATGTTATGGATTTGAATACTACTTATGAGATTTGGAAAAAGTTGGAAACCTTGTATGAAGGTGATACTAATGTGAAGATTGCTAAGTTGCTGAGTTTGAAAGGAAAATATGAAAAGTTGAGAATGGGTGATGATGAGAACATTACTATTTTTATGCAAAGAGTGAATGAACTTGTGTGTGGTATCAAATGTGCTAGTGAACAGATAGACGAATCAAAGATTGTTGCTAAAGTGCTTAGATCCTTGCCTGATTCTTACAAAGTCAAAGCTAGTGCTATTGAAGAGCTCTGGACTATAAAAAATGTAACCAGAGACATGTTGGTCGGTAAGCTTACTACTTTTGAGTTGAGTGAATTTGGTGTTGTCCTTCCTAAGGTTGAATCTGAATTTAAGGATACTACTTCCAGAAGAGATAGACACAGATATGATCCAGGTGAGAGTTCATCTAGATAGACATTCAAGTATGAGGATGAAATCAGACACATTGAAGAAGAAGAAAGAGAGCTGGAAGAGATGGAATCACTAATTGTCAAAAGAGTACCGAGAGGAAAAGGTAAGTATGAAGGAAAATTGCCTCTTAAATTTTTTTCTTGCAATAAGATAGGTTATTTTGCATCAAGGTTTCCGGAAAGAACTCCTAAACCAAGACATAACAAGCCTAGATTTCAAAAGAAGTGTTACTATGTTGCTGATGAAGGTGTGGCAGATGATGAATCTGATAAAGGAAATATAAGTATTGATGAATGGGTATTTATTACTTTCAAGGAAAATAATCCTATATCTACTAAATCCACTAGTTGTACAAATGTGGAGAAAGCCCTAGCTGCTCAAGTTGAAGAGAAAGATGAATGGGTGATTGATAGTAGATGTTCACATCATATGACAGGAGATAAAAGTAAGTTTGTGAGCTTGGAAAAATATGATGGTGGTGTTGTGAGATTTGGTGATAATACAACTAGTGTGATCTGTGGAAAAGGATGCATTTCTCCTGATGGTAAGTAGAATACTGATGATGTCCTATATGTTGAAGGATTGAAGCATAATATTTTAAGTGTTGGTTAGATGGTTGATAAGGGATACAATCTTCAATTCAAGGATGGAAAGTGTAGAATATTGAGTTCTGGAAATGTAATTGCATCGGGTACAAAAACAAAAGGTAATATCTTTCACTTGAGTTCTGCTAGTAAAAGTTGTTTGATTGCTCAAGTTGATGAAAGTTGGTTATGGCATAAGAGAATGTGTCATATTAAATTTGATAATATTATCAAGATAAGTTATACTAAGGCTGTGCTACCTAAGCTGGTGAAACCTACTAATGCCATATGCAAGGAATGTCAGTTAGGAAAGCAAACTAGAATTTCATTTTAGAGCAAACAACATTGTTCAAATGAATTGTTGGAGCTTGTGCATACTGATCTATGTGGTCCCTCTAAGGTTAGACGTTTACAAGTTTATAGGTATTTCATGTTACTCGATGATTATTCTAGAATGGTGTGGGTTACTTTCTTAAGGGAGAAATATGAAGCACTGGAAAAGTTCAAGACCTTTAAGGCTACAGTTGAGACAGAGATAGGTCTGAAGATTAAATGTTTGAGATCAGATAGAGTTGGTGAATTCACTTCTAGTGAATTTAATTCCTTTTGTGAAGAACATGGAATAAAAAGACAATTATTTGCACCATAGACCTCTCAACAAAATGGAGTTGTGGAAAGGAAGAACAAAAAAATTAAAGATGCTACTAGAACTATGATGTTGGAAGGAAATGTTCCTCAATCTATTGGAGAGAAGCTGTGAGTACTGCTATGTACACACTCAACTGGGTGCAAATCAAAGGTGATACTGGTAAGACCCCTTTTGAGCTATGGACTGCTCAAAATCCTACTTTTAAATATTTCAAGATATTTGGAAGCAAATGTTATATCAAGAGAAATGAAGACATAGGAAAGTTTGATGCTAGGAGTGATGAAGGTATCTTTCTGGGTTGTTCTAATATAGCAAGGCCTATTGGTACATTACAATAAAAGATTGAGGAAAATGGTTGAAAGTGAAAACATCAAGGTTGATGAAGAATTAGGTACACCATCCATAACCTGTGGATATGATTATGATGATTAGAATGTCAGTATAAACAAGGGAAAGCAAGTTTAGACTAAAAATCAAGTACAAATCATTCCAGTAGATCAGGAAAATCAAGAGGAAGAAGAAACTAGTGAAGTTGCAGAAGAGAGAACACAAGAGCCTAATGTTGAAGAACAACCTAAGAAGACTCTGAGGTATGTAAGATTGAATCATTCAAAAGATTAGATTGTAGGAGATAAGAACAAAGGTGTCCAGACTAGGAGAAATATTGCAAAAGAATACTGCTTGATCTCAAAGACTGAGCCTACTAGTGCAAATGAAGCATGTAAAGATGAGCATTGGGTTGAAGCAATGAAAGAGGAACTAAATTTTTTTGAGAAGAATGATACATGGATTCTTGTTCCCAAACCTAAGGATAAGAATGTCATTGGAACTAAATGGGTTTTTAGAAACAAATTGAATGAGCAAGGAGAAGTGGTTAGAAACAAAGCAAGACTGGTATGCAAAGGATATTCATAGATGGAGGGAATTGATTTTGAAGAGACTTTTTCCCCTATTTCCAGAATTGAAGCTGTAAGATTATTTCTTGCCTATGTTGCTTACAAGAACTACAAGGTTTATCAAATGGATGTCAAGTTAGCTTTTCTAAATGGTGAATTGGAGAAGAGGTGTATGTTGGGAAACCTAATGGATTTTAGTTGACTAATAAGGGAGATATGGTATGTTAGTTGAAGAAAGCATTGTATGGACTCAAGCAAGCCCCTAGAGCATGGTATGGTAGATTGGACAGGTATTTGCTGAAGCTTGGATTTAACAAAGGTACTACTGATAGTAATCTGTATTTCAAGAATGGTAATAAAGATTTGATTGTTGAAGTCTTTGTTGATGATATCATTTTTAGAGGAGATGATGGTTTGTGCATGAAGTTTGCTAATGAGATGAAGGGTGAATTTTAGATGTCAATGATTGGTGAGATGAATTTTTTTTGGGATTGCAGATTACTTAGTTAGATAAAGGGATTTTTATATTTTTATATCTCAGTCCAAGTATGTGAAGGAATTGCTGAAGAAGTTCAGTATGGAAGATTCAAAGCCAGTTGGTACACCCATGGTGACTAGATGCAATTTGACAACAGAAGATGATTCTCCAAAGGAAAATCAGACTAGATACATATCAATGAATGGTAAATTGTTGTATTTAAGTCAAACTAGGCCTAATATCATGAATGCTGTATGTATTGTTGCAAGATTTCAAGCTTATCCGAAGGAATCTCATGTGACTGTTGTGAAGAGAATTTTTAGATACTTGAAGGGGATAGTTGAATTTGGCCTATGGTATCCTAAAGATGATGATATTAATTTGAGTTCCTTTACTGATGCTGATTGGGAAGGAGATGTAAATGATAGGAAAAGTACTAGTGGTGGAGCATTTTTCTTGGGTAAGAAGTTGATTTCATGGTTAAGTAAGAAGCATAATGCCATTTCTTTATCTATTGTAGATGCCAAATACATTGCTGCTACTAAAAATTGTACTCAAATCATGTGGATGAAATAGATGTTGAAGGATATTAGAGTTGTGTATAATAAGCCTATTGCTATATTATGTGATAATTCAAGTGCTATTAACATTTCTAAGAATCTGGTGCTGCATTCAAAGACAAAACATATATCTATTAAGTTTCACTTTTTGAGAGAAAAGGTGAGTGAAAAGGAAGTCAGAATGGAGTATATGCCTACTAAGGAGAAGATTGTAGACATCTTTACCAAGCCATTGCCTAAGGATACTTTTGAGTATCTCAAAGGGAATTTAGGGGTGATTACCCCTCCTAATCATAACTAAGGGTGTATTGCATTGCATCAGTCTATACATTTCAAAGTCATATCTTGTTTCAAATTGATGTTGTGGTGGCTGCTACTTAGGGGGAGTAGTCAGATGTTCAGATGCTCAGATATGTGGTTCTGATTTTGTGTGGAGCTTAGCAATATTTGTCATTGATATTAAAGGGGGAGAAGAGTCATGTGAAAAAATATGAATTATCTGAAGAGAAGAGTCATGTGGGGAGAAGATTTGTGTGAAAAAGTTGAGAAAATGAGTCAAAACCTAAGGGGGAGTAAGTGTCAAGAGTCAGCTGTGTTGATGGTGTTTTTCACATCATGTGTTGCCATCAATTCCAAAGAGGGAGATTGTTGGATGTTGTAGTTGTGTTGCTGATATGTGGTTGTCATTGATGTCAACATTATTAGCATTAATTCATTAGAAGCTGTATGTGTTGAGGATATTGAGAAAATTGTAATGGAATGAGTTGTAGGTTGTGAGTGGTGAAGTGAAGTTCATTATGTTAGTAATTTTTGTATGTTGATGATCAGAGGTTGTGGAATAAAGGGTTTGTTGCTGAGTGTATCTAGTTTATCCACATCAAGTTTTAGAGATCCGCGTGAAGATTTGATCGAGTTATGAATATTTACATTTTGATAGTTTTTCTGTTGCATCAGTTGGTGTTGCTGATTGAAGATGATACAATTTCAG
The DNA here is from genome assembly GCA_007258455.2 of Sequoia sempervirens. NCBI lineage: Eukaryota > Viridiplantae > Streptophyta > Pinopsida > Cupressales > Cupressaceae > Sequoia > Sequoia sempervirens. The sequence goes on along the minus strand of VDFB02279740.1, from coordinate 153,558 downwards.
TTAGTTCAGTTGTTACAAATGCTTCTTTGGTGATTCATGATATTTTTGGATGCTTCTAGATCGTACTCTATCTTTGTTGCATGTCTTCATTGATCATTGTGCTCGTGGTTGGTGATTTTCTCTTGTGTTCATGTTTTTCTTGTTCTTGGCCGACATGGTGGTTGTAGCGTGTTGTGGATCTTCGAGGATTAATTAATTAAAGTGCTTTTCACATTGGAGATGTTAATTTGGGTCTTCAATAAGTTATGGCCAACCTTGGTTGATTCACGTTAAAAATATTCAGTGTTTTGGGTTGACATTTTATATTCATTTTATTATTTTGTTGAGGCCGACTTGAAGGGATGAAATTTCTTGTTGCAGATATATAAGAGTGATTTCTTATTTGAATTGAAGTGTGTGAGTGTATTCCAGAGTGTGCTTCTATGTGTATATGTGCGAATATTGATCTAAATCATTCAAAGGTAGAGCAAAGTGTGAAGAAGAGTGAAGAAGAGTAAAAAAGTGTTCATGGGCTTAACCGAAACTATGATTAGGAATTAGTAGATGCTATTCTATCACATCAAATCCCTACGGATGTAATCCAATTCTCTTTGTAAGATAGTGTCTCTTCCTTTGGGTAGTTAGCTTTGTTGTAATTGAGCAGTGAGCTCTAGGAAGTGTGCCTGAATGCAAATGCATTCCCCATATTTTCATTTCTTATACTTTTAACAAGGTATAATCTTGTGGACTAACCTCCACTGTGGTTTTTCCCCTAATAGGGTTTCCATGTAAAAAATCTTGGTGTTATGTGTGTTTCTGATGTGTTGATGATTTATGTTTTCATGGTTATTAATCAAATTTGAGAATAAAGTTAATAAGTTGAATAAGCTTTAAATTTTTGTGACAACTAATTCACCCCCCCTCTTAGTTGTTTTCCCTTGTGTTGCCAATAGGTTTAGGAGCATGTAGAGGAGAGATAGGAGCATGTGATGGGAGAGGCAGAGAGAGTCCTCTGAGAGAGAATTATTTTGGGGGTGGATGTTGAAGAGGGGCTAAAGGAAGGTGTGATTGGAGTAGATGAGGGCACTACAGAGCAAAGGATAGCTACCCTATAGGCTTGGGTATAGGACTTAGAGGTTGAGTTGAGGATGGTATGGGAAGAGTGAGATGGACTTAAGGCTAAGAGAGACACTCTCCAGATAGAGAGAGATTTAACAATTATCTGCTAACAACAAACAAATCAGAGGATGTTGGATTTTACAGTGACATGCGGTAGATTTGTGGTTGATGTTGCTTGGGAGTATGCCAGGGCTAGCATGGGAATGAAGTACTATAGAGACCTAGGGTGGTATCACCAGAAAGGAGGGAGCCCACATTTTCATAGATTTTAGGTAGATCTGAGAGGACACATAACAAGACTCACAACAGGCGCTCCCACAGTATGTTAGAGAGTGGGGATATATTAGCCCCTAGATAGTCCACTCCTTATGATAGGCCATCTACCTCAAAGAACATGTCTCTAGACACACCTCAATGGGAGGACAGAGATGTACTAGGGTCAGGAGAGTAGGGGAGCTTAGGCTAGAGCATATTTTGACATTTTGTATACTGACACTGTATTTTGATTTATTGAGCTTGCAATCTCCATTTTGATTAGACATGAGACATCTTGACATTGTACCTATGACACATTTTGAGCGATATATGATATGATTTTTGGTGGCAGTTTATGATATGTAGTTTTATGTGATTATGCTTTATGTTTATGATTATGTTATGCTATGAATGCTTATACTTTTATGATATCTATTTATGTGTTCTATATGATCGTGTGATGGTTTAATATGATGGATGATTATGCATTTATGATTATTTTTATGGATGTTTATATTTTCATGATATGTATAGATTATGAATGGAGCATGGATGACCTAATTTTATGATGCAATGTAATATGTAAATGTAATTAATGTTGATGCAATGGGATGTCTATAGGTTACAAATGCAATGATGAGAAATATTAATGCAGAATGTAATGTATAATATAATATGCCAAAATGTTATTAATGTGATGTAATGTGATGCAATGTGAATGAAATGTGATGGATGGAAATGAACTATGATCATAATGTAATAATGCAATATCATGATTAGTTATTTGTTGATGTGATGAAATGCTATATGGATGATTTCTATGTTTTTTTATTTTCTCATGCAAACATATGTGGCTTAATATGATGATGATGTATATGATGATAATGCTTGCTATGATGTTGCATAGCATGATAGTGTATGTAGGATATTTTTGTGTGTAACAAGACTTTTTCAAGATGCAGATGGAAGAAATGTAAGCATGGAAGAGATAGAGGTTAGTGTGGAAAAAAAGGCAAGGAAGATGGAATGTTAGACATGAAATGACAAAGGATAGACTTTCATGCTTTTAGGTTTGTCATCATCAGGCATCAAAATTGTCACAAATGGAGCACAAAAACTGTGGTATGACATAGAACAAAGGTGTGCAAGGTGACCATTTGTGAGAAACAAGCAGTCAAGAGACAAAGCCAAAAGACAAGGAATGCCCCAGCTCATACTAAGGACCCAATTATCCCAACATTTTTTCCAAGATAAACCACAAAACATAAACAAATAAAAGAGATCATGATCCATCATCTCTCCTCTAAATCTATTTGGAAATCCTCAAGGTAGCTAGTAACATGACCCAAAAACCAATAAAAAAGATAAGACAAACTCATATCCACAAAGTGTTTGCAAAAGAGATAGTGTTTGCTAATAGTATTAATAATATTGATTGATTAGGTTGATTAGGCTGACCAAGATGACTGAGATGACCAAATGATTGATTTCTTGACTGAATTTGATTGATATCTGATTGATAGGTTGACAAAGGGGAATTTGATTGATTGTGCCTAGTTTCAGGAAAGACACATCCTGAATAAGGCAAGGTTGATTTGATCGAGATGATAAGATTGATTGACCAAGTGATGAACTTGAGTTGATTCAACAAGGTTTGATTGATATGATTGACTGATGTGATGATGCATGGTTCCAAGAAAGACATATCCTATTTAAGGAAAAGGATACACCTAATAAAATTGATTGATCGACCACTTTGATAAACATCTAACTGTAGGAAAGAAATATCCTGCTTAAGGTGGATGACAAGATTGACCAATAACAATGTCTAATCCAAGGAAGGACACATCCTGATAGAAGACAAGTGATGAGAGTGAATGAGACAATTGACATAATTCCCCATTCCAATATAAGATCAATGATCTGATTGATTGGTATTTATTAAGGTGATTGAATGATTGAAGATTAAAGATTTGTTGGATATGTTTGTTTGTTGATTTGTGATTTGGTTTAAATGATGATTGCTTGTGGAAAAAGAACAAAAATAGACTTAAAAAACCCTAAAGGACTGACCTAGGGCCTTGGGGGCTCATCGATTGATGACCTTGCCTATGTTATACACACAGAGACCTCATAGTTCGACATGAATTAATTTTGTTTTATTGGACAAAAGACCAAGCCATGATTTTATTTGGGAAAACCTAAAAGGACCAACCTAATGTCTTGGGGTCCCATTGAAGATGAGCCTTGCCTACGTAGTAAATGAATAGAGATAACGTAGTTTGACCCTACTAACACAAAATGACCCAGAATCATACTCTATTTTTTGAATTTTTGAAGTTTTTTTATGTTTTTTTGGATTTTGATGGTTTTTTTATTTTTTTTTGGATTTTGATGTTTTATGATTTTTTTGGATTTGATGTTTTATGATTTTTTTTGGATTTTAACGATTTAAAAGGCTAATACTATGCATCAGATCCCATGAAGACGTAAGTCAAGGAATTTCCCCTAGTTAGGTATAGGACCAACTTATTATGCTCGAGGGGAAGTAGCAGACGAATGCAAAGGATGATCATGAAGGAAAAAGACACTAAATTTTGGTGGTTCTCAGACCATGGTAAGGATGACAAAGCTTTATTATGGATGAGTGACATGTGCGAAAGGATGAGTGGTGGATGGAAGACCAAGTAGAGTGATAGTAGATAGGGGAGCATAAACTGACTACACATGGCACCTATTTTCCAAGTTTTCACCATGGTACTTATCCAAATCCCCATCGAAGTGGTTTTCACTTTTGGACGAATTATTTCTCTTTACTATTTTTTTGATTTTTAATTTTTTTTTATAGTCTTTTTGTATTTTTTTGTATTTTTTGACTTTTTGAAGGGATACTCTAAGAATTAAGTGTAATATTTATGAAGGTGCATGCTCTTGAGGGGTTTAGGTAATGGTTCACCTTCAAGAGTAGAGAGCTGATAAGCACTAGATCCATATGCTGATGTGATGATGTAAGGGCCCAACCAATTAGGTTCAATTTTTTTGAGATTTTCTTGATCTGTCTGGTTCTTCAAATTCTCTTTCAGGACTAAGTCACCAATGTCAAAGCTTCTAGGTTGTACCTTCTTATTGTAGCAGCGTCGAAGGAGGTTTTGATATGCCTGCAAATGTGTCAATTTTTTTTTGTCTTTTTTCATCCAATAACTCTAGATCATGTAGACATGATACATGATATTCTTCTTGATCAATCAATCCTTGCATAGATACTCTCAGGGATGGTAACTCAAACTCAATAGGAAGTATGGCCTCAAATCCAAAGACAAGGGAATATGACACTGGTGCAGTAGGCCCATAAAGCAAGATTGAGTTGGATATGGCAGTCATGGCCAACATCATCGACAATGTTCTTTAAGATTTTAAGGATAGTCTTATTAGATGCCTCATCTTGACCATTACCCTGGGGGTAATATGGGGTAGCGAAATGATGTTGATATGAAAATTTTCACAAAGCTCACAGGAATCTTGATTCTTGAAAGGGCGACCATTTTCTGTAATGATGGACTACGAGATACTATAAGGACATATAATGTAATTTAGGATGAATTTGGCTATTTGATTTCCAATAATTTAGGTCATTGGGATGGCTTCAATCCACTTGGTAAAGTATTCAGAAGAAACAAGGACAAACTTATGTCCATTTGCAAAAGTGGGATTAATATTTCCTGAGGTCGATTCCCCATTGAGAGAATGGCCATGGTGATGTGAGTGGCTACAATTCTTTAGCTAGCACATATATAAGATATCCATGAATTTGACATTGGTGACATCTCTTCACAAAGTGATAGGCATCACATTCCATTGTAGGCCAATAATATCCCATCCTCATGAGCTTTTTAGCTAAGGTAGGACCAGTAGAGTGAGTTCCACATATACCATGATGAACCTCTTGTAAGGCCACTTGTGATTCATTTGAGTCAAGACATCAGAGGAGGGTGCTATCTAGATTGCAATGGTAAAGGGTATCTCTAATGATGACATATTTAGAATCTTGTCGGATAAAGGTTTTGCGTTGGTTAGAGGAAAAGTCAAGAGGAAAATTCTGGTCATGCAAATAATTGTAAATGTCTTTATACTAGAGAGATTCAAGACCAACAAGTTAACACACAAGTTTAGTTTTGGGGACATTGAACGTAGGGACAAATAATTGTTCTACCAAGAAAGTTCATATTGTGATGCATTGTTGGGAATGTCCAAGAGATATCCAATTGTTGCCATTATGTTAGCTTCCTTGTTTTGGATTCTTGGTATATGCTCAAAGGTAATAGCATCAAAGTACAATATAAAACTATCAACCATGCACTTGTAGGGCATCAAATTCTCATCCTTGGTATTATAATTTTCTTTAACTTACTTGATTACTAGCTGGAAATTGTCGTAAACTTGAAGATCCTTGATTTTCCATTTTATTTCCATTCAGAGTCCTGTTAATGAAGCTTCATACTTAGTTATGTTATTAGTGCACAAAAATTCTATTTAAAATGATTTAGTATCAAAATCCCCTTGAGGTGTGATGAATAAAATGTCAGCTCCTGAACCATGACTTGTGTAGGACCCATCGAAGTACAACTTCCATGTTGTTGGTGTTTCTATAACAAAGATTGATTCATCTAGAAAGAAAGATATTAAAGGATGCTCTGCCTTCATTGGTGCATTTGCGAGTTGATCAACTATCATTTGTCCTTTTATTGCTTTTCGATCAATATATTCAATTTCATACTCACTCAAGATCATAACCCACTTGACTAGTCTTCTTGTTAAAGATGTTTTGTTGAGAAGGTACTTCAGAGGATCAATTTTAGCTATTAGCTTTTTCTTATGGTTTATCATGTAATGCCTCAATTTTTGGGCTAAAAATACAATTGATAGATATGATAGTTCAATAGGGCTATAGTTTAACTCATATCTGACCAAAGTGTGGCTGATGTAGTAGATTTCTTGTTCTTTTCCATCATTATCATTTTATGCCAATAATGCCCCCAGTATTGATGTAGTTTTTGTCACAAACAATATCAAATGTCTTCCATCAAGAGGAGCCATAAGAACTGGTGGAGTTAATAGATAATTCTTGATTTGATCAAATGCTTCTTGAAACTTGTCTATCTAACTGAAGGGAATTCCTTTTTGTAATAGATGTTGAAATAGATGGATCTTGTCTGCCAACTGAGCAATAAACCTATGAATTGATTTCAATCTTCCTTGTAAAGTCCTTAATTGATTGATGTTGGTTGGTGGTGGCATGTCCAAGATAGCATTTACTTTGGTGGGATCAACCTCTATTCCACTGCGAGAGACAATATATCCTAACATTTTTCTCGATTGGACCTCGTAAACACATTTCTTTGGATTTAACCTGAGTTTGTACTTTCTTTGGATTTAACCTAAGTTTGTATTTTCCAGTCGAGTGAAAATTTTGTCCAGGACTACTAGGTGACCACTTTGTTCTAGATATTTTGAGAGAAGATCATCAACATAATCCTCCATAAGTACATGCAAATAATCATGAAAAATGTAGTCATGGCTCTCTGATATGTAGCTCCAACATTCTTAAGTCCAAATGGAATAACGTTCCAATAGAAAATTCCCCAAGCCCATGTGAAGGATGTCTTTGGTTGATCTTTAGGAGCAATTCTTATCTAGTTGTAGCTTGAGAATCTATCCATAAGTCATAGCATTTCATATCCAACAGTAAGGTCTACTATGATGTCAATATTTGGTAGGGGAAATCATCTTTATGACAAGCTTTGTTGAGATCTTTGAAATCCATGCATACTCTAATTTTCCCATTTGGTTTCATGATAGGAACAAGGTTTTATATCCAATATGCATAATCAATAGAGTATGAATCCAACATCCAAGAGTTTCTTTAGTTTAACCTTAACCAAGAGTGCAATTTGTAGATGCATCTTCCTTAACTTTTATGTATATGGTTTGGCATTTGGTAATAGTGGTATGTGATGTAAAACAAGTTTGGGGCCCAACCTAGGCATATCAGCATATGACCATGCAAAGTTAACTTGTCTTTCTGAAAATAATGCTATAAACTTAGGCTTTTCCTTGGTGGTCAAAGATGCTACAAGTAATTTGATTATGGAGTTATCTTGTGTCTCAATGTTCACTTCTTCTATTTCTTCTATAAGCAATGGAGATTTCTCTCAGTCTATAGGGAGACTGTCGATTCCTCCATCCTCAAGCACCTCAGAGAGGTTTTCACCTTTGGACATGTACTTTATTTTTACTTTTTCACAGTTAGCAGGCACCTTTTGGTTTTCAGCTAAAGACCTATAATTTTTATTTTGAATTTTTTCATTTTTACTTTTGCGACTAGAGGAAAGGAAAACCTCACCAAAATATGTTGCACAATTGAGTTCTATGACAAATCCAACCTTATGATCCCCACTTGGTATTCCTTCATGAAGTCCCACGAACTCAACAATTGCTTCATCATTCTCGAATGTATCTAAACTTGGTGGTTCTTGTTGATCCCAATCTATGAGTTGGGTATATAGATGAGGGGTGAGACATCATCGGTGTTGTCAAGGGTCATGGTGTAGGTAGATAAGGTAAAGAAGGAAGTAGAGTAATCGGGTTCCCAAAAGGTTTTGATCCAAGCTTCCATTTGTAGGAAGATATTTTTGTAGGGTTTTGACGGGTTTTGTGGGGAACCAATCATAATAATTTGATTGAATTTTGCTTCAATGGAAGGATCGCTAGGTTCTCTAAATATTTCATCAAGGTCAAGGTCAGTAGTGGAGGGAAAAGAATCCCATTCATACTCATTGGAATTGGCATCAAAGTTGTAAGATTCCTTAGATGTCTCGATCTCATCTGAAGCATCGACAACCTCAGTCAAGGTCGTATTAGTACTCGAAGGACTCATTTCTGGTGGAACATACCCTAACCCAACATATTTTTGTTTAAACCAAGGCCGCTATGTCCATCATATCCTTGTTGCTTCATTAAAGGGAACCCTTTTGGATATCGTTCAATTGGTAACTATTTAGGTTCTGTCTCCTCCTCTTCTTTATACAACCATGCATAAATGTGGTCATCAAAAGATTCTTTAGCTAATTCCCCCCATTTAGTGAAAATGGTAGGAGGGTTGTGGATGATAACCTTAGGATGCATGAGATGTAGTTTTCCATAAGAATTTGGTGATTTAGGTAACTTTCCAATGTAGAATAAGCTCTTCATATTGTATTCTCCGCATCCTTTGTCTTGAATATGGATTTTGGGTGTGGATGGTGGGGTGAATGAAATAGATGATTTGATGAGGGAAAATGGATTAATGTAATATGATGAGTTGGAAGATGTAGCTTCTCAATTTATGGGAACTTGACACTCAACAATTACTTTTAGGTTAGTGCAATACTAGAAGGGACTAGGATTTCCAGGAATGGTAATTTCAATGCCATTATGTGGGAACTTAAGGCATTGGTGGTATGTGGATGTGATATCCTTCATGGCATGAATCCATGGGTGACCAAGGAGAAGGTTGTAGTCTAAACCTAGATCTAAGACATGAAATATTGTGTTCTGTATTGCTGGACCAACTCTTACGGGAAGTGAAATTACTCCTTTAGATGAGTGATCAACATCATCATAATATTTGATCAAATTTTTCTTGGTTTGGTCTATACAATTCTCAGAGTATCCCAATGATTTTACAAATTTTAGTGAGAAAATATTCATACCCGTTCCATCATCTACTAGGAATCGTCTGATCTTATGTTTATTAACGTAGACTTCAAGGTGTAGGGCATTGTTATGATCAGACTTTTGTGTAGAAAAGTCTTGTTTAGAGAAGGTGACATGGTGCGACATAGATAGGTATCCAACCATGGCTTGAAATTCACTGAAATCTAGATTAGCAGACCGTACAGATGCTTCTTGCAAGGCTTTATCAAGAATGGCTCTGTAGTGTGGTGATATGCAAAGGAGTTCCAAAATGGATATTTGTGTAGGAGTCTTCCTTAGCTAGTCTAGGAGATTGTATTGACTTTGTGGTTGCGGATTGGAAGGAGGTTTTGGAAGAGTTATCTTGGCCCTGTGAGTGGTAACAACACATTTTGAACTTGGATTGTTTATGGTAATGGTGGCAATGTGATCATCAAAGAGTCTGACATTAAGGATATTAGTGTTGTAATCATGTTTGATGACAACATAACTAGCATTATTATTGTTCCTTTAACTAGAGGATTTTCCCTCATCGCGATATTGCAAGGGAGTTTTGAATATGGTAATGGTTAGAATTTGTCTTTCCTTGTGAATTTACTATTGAAACAACTCCTTGTTCAATGAGGTCTTGAATGAAATTTTTGAGTGTCCAACATCTAGATGTTTTATGTCCTTTTCTGTGGTGATATTCACAATATTCATCTTCTTTCCATTAGTTGGGTTTGATCAATGAGGGTTCATAATTTTTGATGTTTGGTAGTTGGATGACATTGGATTGCAAGATTTGCTTTAGAACTGATTCAATGGGTTCACCTAATTCGGTGTATGTTCTTTTGGTGTGGGAAGGACCTCTGTGTTGTTGGTTGTTTTGGATTGCATTCAATGTTTGACCTTGACTTTGTGGTTGGGTACTTGATGAGTTTGATGTGTTTGAAGTCAAAGTACCTTTGAGATGAATGGAAGGACCTTTGTTTATCACTTTAACATTGACAACTCCATCATTAGTGACATTCTTGATTCAAAACCAATATTTTCTTTTGTCATTATTGGGCTTTGGGGTGTCTTTGTGTAATTTGACTAGTCCTTTTGTGAAAAGGCCTTTTTCAATAAGGACATCTTTCTCACGGATTTCATCAAAATTTGTGCAAAATTGGATTTGAAGTCTGCTCATCATTTCTCCATTAAGGTTTTCTATAAACATGGTGAGTAGTCGTTTCTCAGGAATGTGACAAGGGAAATTGCTAGCTATACTTCATCATCTTTGGTAAAATGAGGTAAGTGACTCCCCTTCTTCTTCTTTAGTTATGCATAATGTTGCAAGGGTTATGTCACTTTTAATGTTAAAGGAAAGGTGATGAATTAATTTATCAGCCAACTCACCCCATGTTCTAATCCCTAAAGGAAGATGTGCAAACCAATCTAGGGTAGGCTCCATGAGATTGCATGGGAATAGTCTCATCAAATAGTTGGGATCATATGTGACTTCCATACATGACGTATTGAATTATCGTATGTGTTCCATTGGATCTCCTTTCCCTTTGTACTTAAGTAAACTCAGTGTTGTGAAGTGTTGGGGAAAGGGTGGCATGTATAGATTTTTGTTGAATGGATAGGGGCACAATTCCTCCATGGAATAAGTTTTCTTGTTGGTCCCTAATTGCATGTTTGTCATTTGTTGTTGTATGGCCTATATTTGTTGCATAAATGTGTTTGCAATAGATGGTGTTGTATTGGTTTGGTTTTGTGTCATGATTTGGTGTTGGGATTGTATGTTGAATTTGGATTTGGATTGACACTTTGTGGCATGGGACCTTGGTTTCCTTGTTGGTATTGATGTGGGTAAACCCACAAAACTAGTTTATAATTTTGTTGAGGAAGGAAAAATGCATTTTCGAATGGAAAATATTTTAGGGGGTTCGCTAGAACTAGGAGGGTTCACTAGAATTAGGGGGTTTGCTAGAATCCCCCCTCTTCTAACAAACCCCCCTTTAATGGGTTTTATTTTTTAATTGCATTTAATGGGGGGTTCACTAGAAGGGGGGTTCTAGCGATCCTTGGTTCTATAGAACCCCTCTTTTTCCCCTTTCTCCCCCTCTTTTACCAAATCTTTGGAAATTTTTTCCCTTCAAAGCTTGGATTGAGGATGAAAATGGAGGAGACTTCACAGACCCAACTTGATGATGGTAGTCCTTAGAACGAGCTATCCATCGAATATAATTTTAATATGTTTTGGTTTTAATATGTATTTTTTTAGTTTGATTAAACATAGGTTCTTCACCAAAAATCAAGCTCTCTGTTTTGCACATGGGGAAAAATAACAGATTATCAATAAAAATTGAAAAATATTTGTGCACTAGATATTGATGACCCTAATCCAACAAAAAAAATGAATTTTGATACATATAAAAGAAGTTATGTTTTAGCGAGTGAATGATGTCTAAATTGTAACTGGTTTGACTTTGAAACTTAATCAAGAAAAAAATTTCAATGAAATGCTATGAAACCAATTCCATAAACTAGATATCGTAGTTATGAATCTAAATTCTAAAAATATAGAATTTTATCCTTCAAAGAAAAAAAGTTATGTGTTAGCTAATGTTGTCACTCTTTAATAATGGTGTTTACTGTTAAAAACTAGTTTTCAAAGGAGATGGAAAAAGAAGTGCAATTTGATTAAAAAAAAAAGAAAAAATAATATTTAGAATCTAAAAACAAAATTTTACAAATCACTAGTTTGCATCATCTCCAAATTCCTCACGGTTTAGCTGGTATAGATGCCCGGAAGTGAAGATTTAGTTAAAAAAATTCAGTTCAATGTCCAATTTGGCTAAAAATTGTAAATCACTATTGTGGGATCACCCATGTGCAAATGTGGCATTTGTGTTGGTTTAATTTGGAGAAAAATTTGTGTTTAAATTGGTCCCAAAGGTTATGTTTGTATTTGGTATGGTGTTTTGAAGTTGTGGTGTAGGTCCTTGATTTGTGTTTTGGAAAGATGGTGTAGGTCCTTGATTAATGTTTTGGAATGGTGGGGTAGGTCCTTGATTAATGTTTGAGAATGCAGGTCCTTGCAATGTAGGAGTGGGCCCTTGGTTGGTGTTTTTATTTGGTACTCTTCATGGGATGATGTGAATTCTCCTAGATTTGTTTGATTGATTTTGATTTGATGAGGATGTGCTTTGGAATTGGAATAATGGACCTTGATTCATGTTTTGAGGTGTTGGCATGGGGCCTTGGTTTTTATTGTGAAGTAAAGGTGTGGGACTTGGTTTGTTTGTTGAAATATAGGTGTGGGACCTTGTGATGTAGGACCTTCATTTGTGTTTTGAAAAAGAGGATTTGTGAAGGTCCTACCCATGGAATTTGATGAGCTTACAAATGTGAAATTTTTACCTTATGTTGTCACGAGTCATCTTGTTTCCAAGTGTTGAGATAATAGGGATATGTGTGGTAGTGGTTTCCATGTGTGTTGTTTTCCCAAGTGGTATAGTTGAAATTTGTTGTGAAGATGGCATCCCTAATGCAAATGGATTTTGAGTATCTCCTTCCACAATTGTGGAGACATCAAATCCTTGAGGGATTTTAGCACCCTTTTTGTCTAGTGCATAGAAAAATATATTAGGATTGGAACTAACAAGCTCATCAACCATGCGTAAAATCCTTGGATGTTGGTAAGCTCTTTCAATCTCTTTAGGAGTCATTTTCTTGTTGAATTCCTCTAGACTTAGATTATCAAATGTAGGATTTCTTTGTGGTGTTCCTCTTCATGGGGTAGATTGACTTGAGTTTGATTCAAAGTTGTTGTCATGATGTGGACTAGAAAAGGGATCATTTGAGGCATCCATGTCCTTTCTTTTAGCTTGTGACCTTGTTTCCACCATGTAAGACTTGCAAGTTTGGAAGGTAATGCAAGGTGATAATGAAGCTAAACTATGTTTTTGGGATTTTTTTTGGTTATAAGGATGCAATGATAATGATGATTAAAGGATGAAACTAAATGAAACTAATGGGTGCAAAGGATACCAAAGGTAGACTAATAAATGATCAAGGATAATGGTATGGAGACTAAATGATGCTAAATGATCAAGGGTAGTGATGCAACTAAGGCCAAGATGAAATTAAGTTATGTTTTTTGTGTTTTTTGGGATATAAGGATGCAAAGTATAAAGTCTAAGATTAAGGATTGATGCTATGGTCAAAGCGTATGATATGAATCTAAATGACACTAGAAATATGACCTAAGGATATGAATCTAAGATTTAAGACAAAGGATGGAAACCAAGATAATGTAGGCCCAAAATAATAAACCCAAATGTCATTGACCTTTGTGATAATCAAGATGATAGTTTTGACAAGGTGAGTATAAACTAGGACACAAGTTTGAGACTCAAGTATTGACCAAAGATGATAATGAAAAAGGTTAATAAAATAGAATATGAAGGTCAATGACAAGTTGGATAAGCAACCATGGACTTCCCAAAGGCTTGAAATCTAAAAGGATAAGTGCAACCTAATGTCTAGGATTAAATATGAAAAGTAAGGATGCAACCTAAAATGATATGCAAACCTAAATGATGGTGATGGAATAGGCTGGTAAGGATCTGCAAGTCTTTGGTTTAGAATTCAGGGTCATTGATAAAATGAATTGATTGAATTTTGGACAAATATTTTGTGAATTTCAGTTTATTAGGCAGTTGTGACACTATTTTTATCAGATGCATCTTTTTCGGTTGCGGGTTTCTGATTAGCAGTTGTGGCAATGTTTTTCTTAGATGCATCTTTTCCAGTTGTAGGTTTTTGATTAGCAGTTATGGTTCAAAATATTAGTTGTGACTCTGTTTTTGGTAGATGTGGTGTAGGATAATAGTTGCGGTTTTCCAGTGAGTAGTTGCGGGCCTATTTTTAGCAGTTGTGGTTCACAAAGCTTATTTTGTAATTTTGATGGTTTTGACCTAGTTTTTGAATTGGTTTTTGACTGATTTTAATGAAATGAATTTTGGAAAACATAGAATGTAGTCACAAACACTTGTTTTGATTTGATGTTGAATGTGAAAAAGTTTGATCTCAAGATAAAACACCCATAGACAACATGCACAACCTAGGCTTCTCAAAGGACACCACTTGCTAGATCCCCACTTGGATTTCTCCAGCCAACCAAACAAGGTAGAAAACTAGGGACTTGGTGGAATTGGCTCCCTCTTACACAACACTCACTTCTTGGGTGCACCAAGACTCATTCACCAAAGAGGAATTTCTGTCTCTACACATGAATGGTGAAAATGTGGGGCGGCTTTAGAATGAATGTTCCTATGCTAGCAAGTGAAAAGGATTTTGGCAACTAAACAATTAGTTCTTAGTAAGGAATTTCGTTCAAGGTGGCCATACATGTGATAAGATTAACTCAAGATTATTTCTATAAAGAGGCCTCCCAGTCCCTTCCTAAGAAAGGATTTCTATGTGTTGCACGAACACTAGGGTTGACACTTGTTAGTATGACACATCCACACCTATTGCTAATGACTTTTGTCAATTTTTTTTTTATATAGCAGTTCAAAAGAGCTTGGCTTTAGCTTGTTACATCTTGGGTCATTCCCACCTATCTAAGAAGGGTGGAAGGCCCTCTAAAAGATATATAAAAGCAAGGAAGTATGTTGTTTTTGATCCTCCAAATCGCACAAAGCGCAAGGAGAGAGCATACACAATGCCTTTTCCTCACACTCGCATGGGGTTCATTTTAATTCCAAATCCAAATGTGGGGGTGGTTGTACAAGTGCCAAAGGAATGATTTTGATCCTCAAGATTGCCAAGTGGTGCAAGAGGAGAGCATATGCATTCGATGACAAAATGTGAACCACAAAACACAAGACACACTTGTTAATTTTAACCCTTTGCTTATGATGAAACAAATACTTGTGTATTTTAATCCAATGGTGTGTGATGCATGTTCATTTTATATCCCATGAGTGTAATATGTAGTTTTTTGTTCATTTTAAAGTCTTATGAATGAGAGACACATGTTCATTTTACCCTTATGAATTTGATGCAAGTTGTAGTTGTTGAAAGCAAAAAAAAAAATAGATTATCCTTAAAATGAATGATGAAAAGCTCAATTTTTTTTGTTGTTTCTAAAGAAAAAAATTTGAAAACTCCTTAGATACAAAGCCACATGCTAGAAAAAGATGGTTGGCACACAAAAAACACTAATATACTAAAAACCTAAAAGGAAACTGAAAACAATTTTTTTTTATACTAATCAAGAAATTGCATCATTCGAATTCAGTTACGTCACTATGTTGTGTCATTTTAGATCAATTGCATCACAATTTTAAATTTAGATTTCTCCCCTGTAGATGCGGCACTTTGCTTCACAAATGCATTGTTATTTTGAGTTTAGATTCCCGCCCAACAGTTGCATCGTTTCTCTTATCAGTTGCATAGTTCTTCTGTAGTTGTGTTGTGACGTGTCTCAGTTATGTCATTCTGTATGAAAACTTGTAAAAACAAAAGAAAAATCCATACAAAACCTACAAAAACTTGTCTTCACATTGGGTTCACCAATGTAAGATGGGGAAAAACAAGCGGCCTAGATTTAAGTGACAACCACAACACTTCTAAGCTAATAACCCAATCTAAACAAGAGAAAACAAACATACGAGGAAAATGAAAACATTCAAATGAAAGCACTCCCCATATTTTAAGTTGAATAGCTTATCTTGTCTCTCCTAAATATGCCTTTGCAAATATGCCCTTAGATCAACCCTCTTCTCGTGTCAAGACCTTGTTGCCAACCTGTCTTGTCTTCAAACCTAACACCACTATTTATCTCATTAGACCAAACTTTAGAATGATTTATATAGTTATCAGAGAGAGAGAAAGTAAAAGTATAGTACTCTATCATTTTTATAAAATCAAAGGTTTCTTTCCTTTTAAATCACAAATTCATAATTAAGGGTGAAAAGCATGCATCTCCTTCCTGTTTCACCCATTTCTTCTTCTCACCATCATCCATGTGTACAAAGAGTGGTAACTCACTTCCTTCAGATTCACACTTAAAGTGTGATATTCCAAAATTCTTGTGACCTCACTTCTTTTCCTACAAAAATTATGAGATTTCCACATAATAATCACGGTTAACAAATTCATTTAATCCAATGGTTGAATTGATAAAAAAATACATTTCTATTAGGGCTATGCATTCTTCTAGAATTCAAACACCAATTCGGTAATGACTCCCCCCTTCTTGCACTTAAGGATACTTTTGTTAGCGAAATTGCCTTATGAATGACCAAACTTACCCTAGTCAAGAAAACCTTACAATCAATTTCACTATGATCGTTTGTGTTGTGAATTCTACACTCTATAACCTAACCAAAAGTGAACAAACTCAAGGGTGAAAGCCTCTGGTTGAGACTTTTATGGAGCTTTTCAATCTCTTTTTCACTGTCTATTCTAAGCTTACTTATACCTTTAACTCACAAGTAGACTTCAATTATGTGATTGGGACATCAATACTGGCTTAAGGACAAAATAGCTACCCTCCTTCTAGTGCCACTTCTATTGACATGGATGTTGCAAACACACACCAATAGGCAGATAAATTCTCATAGAGGACCGTGAGAACCTACCTTTACTTGAAAGATCCACCGAGAAAACCTAAATTTTAGGTAATCTCAGCTTGATCCCAAGGCTTGGGAATGTCAGGTCTTAACACACTAGGTTCACCTAGGGTTCATTGTATAAATTTTTATTAAACATGTGGGGTCTATGGTTGTCATAGGTTAGCTGGTATCTAAAGGATCGTAACATAAGCTTAATTTGATTACTCACATGTCACTTACCAACTTCATGAAATTAAAGATTTGCAATAACATTTTGTGAAATTAAAATTACTTGCATATATTCAAGCAGATTTAGTATTAATCACTCTACAACTTCATGGAATTGAAATATTTACAATAAAACTCCATAGATTTATCAATTTTGGAACAATTTTTAAAAATATTAAATATCTAATCTAAAACAAATCATAAAAATACTAAAATGTAAAGATTTATCTCAAGTATTATCCACACATGCCTCAAGAAATAAACTAAATCAAAGCAAACCACTCTATACTTCACGAAACTACTTCACAACTAGGCATAGAATGATGCAAGGGTTTAAATAAATATTGATTATTTGCCACCAGATAGTGTTAGTATGCACCCAAATCTGGTACAACACAATATTTTTTGATAGGAGCAACAATCAACTACACATGATTTCATATCAATAAATAGCTTTGAATTGGATTTGATATTAGTTAATCTCATTTGAATGAAACATACAAGTTTTTAATCTAGAATGGAACAAAAAATAGGAAAATGAATAAAACATAATTTTTTTTTTAGTTCTTCTAAATCTAGAAATTCTAAACTTCATGAAAATAAAACAACTCTCAAACTTTTATAGAAACAAGGAACTTGAGGAATTCAATCAACACATGAAAGAAAATCTAGGAGATGAATTGTAGCACACCGCATGGCACTCGATAGTTGGCAAGAGAAACTTTTGGAATAAGTCAATCATAAAATTTGACTTTCTTTAGCACTTGAAACTTTTGGACTTATGTCTTTAAAATACAATCAAGATATCAAACCAGATTGAGCAAATTATCAACTTAATATTCAAACAAATTGTAGGAACTAGCTACATATTTAGAGTGATCAGGTGGATGTAGAAATTTTAATCCACTAGCGCTATGTTCTTGCCTCCAAGCTATAGCTTTGAGAAAAATGCCCATAATTATATCACCCTGAAGCTCGACACCTCCTTCATTGCATGCATAATACTCAGATCTTCGATTTCCCCATTACTAGCATTTCTTCTCCATACACTTCTTCCTCGCATGAACTTCCAGAGTACACCACCTAGCTTAGGTGATATTTTTGGATTTGCTCGTAATCCAAATTTTCCTAACCGTCCATATCGAAACATTGTCTAACAATCTATTCCTCCTGCACATAAAATTCCACATGTCAATCCCCTTTTTAAAACATTAATAAAAACCTTATTAGCATAAAACCATCATTATCCTTAATCCCTTTTTAAAACCAATCCATAAGTAACATGCTTTAATGTATTCTCATGTAACCATCGACTTTAGGTGGACCACTGGATGTTTTGTGCTTCAGGAAAAACCAAATAACAAGTTTGAACATTCTTTTATCGATGCACAATTTACTCGAGTACTTGGGTATCCAATTACCCGATTACCCATCTGCCTTTAAATCCTGACTAGCCGATGTACTGTAGTTCTTGAAACAAATCCCAACCTGACTTTTGACTTCTAGCAGCCTTTTCAGTTCCCCGAGATTTTGGCTCTCGACTGCAACAACTCTTTAAGCTTCCTTCACAAACTCATCTTGATCATTCACCCAAACCAAAAAAACCCAAACTCCCGACACCCGGTACACTTGATCATGCATTATTTTCAATATTTTCAACTTTCTACGTATTTCCTGAAGACCATCAGCCAACTAGCATTTGACTTAAGCATTAATTTTCAACTTGGGTTCCCAAGCCTTGTATTCTTGGGCCATGTTGAGAGACCACACAACAAGACTTTTATTTATGAATTATAAAATAATGGTGTGGATATGCCAAATTAACTCCCTCCCTTCATCCTCTCTCTCCTCCTTTCTTTCTTTCTCTCCCCTCTCTCTTTCTATCTTCTTATCTCTCTTTCTCTCTTTCACTCTCTCTTTATCTCTCTATAGAAAGTGGGGAGGCATAGAAGAAATATAGTGATGGGAAAGAGGAAGAAAGAAATAATATCTCGAGCATGTGCACCAAGATGGTGAACAAAAATGTGCCCACTCTACTTTTTGGTCCCATAAAAGAGAAAATATGAGTGCATTATAATGAAATGTGCTCACATTATAGGTTGGTAGTGACATTTATATATGTATAAATGTATAAGTGAAATTTATATATGGGTATTTACTTTCTTATACTTTAATTTATATTTCAAGTATATAGTTTTAGGATGTTAGAGAATGGTTTTGTATCTCTAGGATGTTAAAATCCAAGATCACCTACATGCAAGATGGATACCTGTCACATGCAAAAGATATGAAGAACTAAAAAGATGTTCTCTAAACCTCAAAGCGTAAAATGCATTAAGAGAATCGATTATTACAAAGTGATCAATCCTTATGAAGGAGATCAAGAAACCCTAAAAAGGAAACCCTAAATGAAACCCTAGTGTGCATACTTAATAATTAATAATTAATTAATTATTAATGTGCCTAAGTTTAGCTTAAGTAACAAAGAGGAATAAGTGACTTAATTAATTAATCAATGTGATGTAATTAATTAAGCATAATAACTTATTACTCTAACACCCCCCCTTAAGATGAACTTAGGAAGAAGCTAAAACACTAGAATAAGATGCATGAAAGCAAAGATGGGTCCCGGCAACGAGGCCTGATCAGGTACCCATTTACAAATGCAATATGAGGTAGAGAAGGAAAAACCCAGTGGGACAAAACCCCCCTACAATGTGATAACATGCTGCAAAGAAGCACTGGAAGAACTCTGTAGAGTAACACTGGAACCGCAATCTGGCAAGCAAGGAAAGATATTTCTGTCTACAACTGAAACCAAAACTGGAATCAAAATAATGTGACAGCAGACCCGATGCCATGGAACACTCGAAAACTCCAAACGGAACAACCTTGGAATCTATGAAGTAGCAAGCAATTATTGAATGATGTATTACTGAAAACGAAGTGCAAAGATGCAGGATACACTCTCCCAACTGCCAAAACATCCAAGTAATTGCCAAACAACCCATCGGGCCAAATCTGGACTAACTGATAAACCTAGGATGGATACATAAAAAGTGCATGGACAACAACATAGAGCTCCTTAATACCTTTCCAACGCCGCAAACGAGGCAAAAATCAGACATCGTGGTAAAAAGTTATGAGCTCGGAAGTCCAAAAACAACATCTAACTTCAAACAGCAAAAAATGCAATAAAACAATAAAATACTGAAAAATAAATAGCACTACTGGAAATTGCTCGAAACCCTCTTTCTGGCAATATCTCGTTTGCCTGATTTCGATACGGTGTGCGCAAGTTATGGCCAAAAGAAAAAAACTGCTCTTTTAGAAAAAAACTAGGGTTAGGAGGGCAAAGAGGGCCAGCCATACACTGACGTCGCGTTGACGTCAGCAATTCGCGAGCGTAAAATTGACGGCCATTTGGCCGTTGGGGCAAAAAATACCCTCCTATTGAAAAAATTTGCCGGTGATCGGAATATGCTCGTGCTTCCCGAAATATTCTTTAGCTGGGAGGTTGAGGTGGGCGCAGGTCCTCGGTCCTCCATATGACTGGGGCTGGGGGCTCGGACCGACCGAGGGTTGGATCTCAGCTCCTGGATCTCCATATGGCCGCGACTGTTGGGTCTTGAGCCCTCAGGGGCTGGTGGATGGGACCGACGACGGACTGGCGGTGAAGGCCGACGGCGGCGGGGGATGGGTGGCCGCTTGGCGGCGGACCCCTTTTACTCTGCAAGCGCCGGCCCAAAACCCGAGAAAATATTTTTTTTGAATTTTTTTCATTTTTCGTGCGTTGAGAAGCGTGCTAGGGAGGCTGTACGGCCCCCTGGCAAATTTTTTTTTCCTTCCGGATCAACTGCTCCAAAATCGACGAAACGACAGACATTTTTATGGTTTTTGGCCACTGCGAACGCGATGGCGGTATCCGTTTGAGCCCAAAGTGAGCTAAAAAATAGGCTACCCCCAGATCTTGTAGAAAGGATGCATGTGTAAACCCTTGCACTTGAAACTCATAGAGAGACCATATCTTCAGATCACAAACAAGTAGCTGCAGGTCTGGAGTTCTGATACCATGTTAAAATCCAAGATCACCTGCATGCAAGATGGATAACTGTCACATGCAAAAGATATGAAGAATCAAAAAGATGTTCTCTGAACCTCAAAGTGTAAAATGCATTAAGAGAATCGATTATTACAAAGTGATCAATCCTTATGAAGGAGAGCAAGAAACCCTAAAAGGGAAACCCTAAATGAAACCCTAGTGTGCACACTTAATAATTAATAATTAATTAATTATTAATGTGCCTAAGTTTAACTTAAGTAACAAAGAGGAATAAGTGACTTAATTAATTAATCAATGTGATGTAATTAATTAAGCATAATAACTTATTACTCTAACATAGGAGCTATAATGCAGATTCTAGGTTTTGGAAGATCTTATAATTTTTGAGACTTAGTCAAATTTCAATAATGAATAGTTCAAATTTTAGTAATCAGGAGACTCCCATCATCTTGTTCTCTCTCTCTCTCACTCTATCTATATCCCTTGCACTCTAGACTTCTCTCTCTCTACCTATCTCCATCCCTTTCTCAACCTCTCTCCCCCCTAAGTTCAAGATCTACCTCTCTATCTTCTCTCTCGCCTTCCCTCTCTAATTATATCTCACCTACCCCTCTCCCCGCCTCTCCCTACCTACTTCCTTCCCTCTCTAAATATCTCTATCTCCTCTCTCCCTCTATCTCTACCTACCACTCCCTCCCTCACTCCCTATCGACTGCCTTCCTCCCCCATCTCTCTCTCTCTCTCTCACACACACACATCTTGTCCCTTTCATAAGCTTAACTATTAAATTGTGAGAGTTAAATTATTAGGAAAAAAAATATGTCTTTTTAATTATTGAGTGTTTGAAAAATAAATAAATAAATGAAAGAGCTTAAATTTATATATATATATATATATTCAAATTTATCAAGATTATGTTATTTAAAGTTTTTAAATTGATTTAATTAGAAGAATTAAATAGATAAAGGTAATATTAAATTAAGTAACTAGGCAAAATAGTTCCAATTGAAAAAGAAATTTATTA